>JAJOOH010024097.1:0-30225 GCA_029582605.1 Solanum gracilifrons | reverse complement strand
CTGTCATTTTGAGTTCGTTGAAATTATCGAAGTTTGAGGTACCACTACTTCTTTAATGGTTAATCTGTTTTATCTTGGGAGGAATTAATCTGCAACCTTGGGTACTTGAGGGGATTAAATTTCTTAAGGACACACAGTGGGTTCTGTGGACTCGGATAGTTCTTTGTGTTTTTCTTTTCATATTTTATTATTTCTGGTTTGCTAATCTGAATACAGGAGATAACAGGAAAGTCCCATCATCGGAATAGCAAAAGAGGTAAATCGTCCCTCGAATGTATCAGTTGCTTGGTGTCCTTCCAATATATCATTTACCGCTAACCAGTAACATTCTTTTATTTTCTTCATACTCAAGTACTGCAATTTCTTCCCCTTTAATCCGTCTCGACGGAAAATCTTCACTGGAGAGACTTTCTGCCGGTGCTTCTTTCCTCCGGCTTCAACCTCAACTACCGGCAACTTTTTCCGCCAGAATGACATTTTACGGCGGGCTTGACTGAATATGGATGTGGAATTCGCATGGCTTTTACTTTTGTTGAAGCTATTTTGGTTCGAATAAGCCATTATTGTGTTATAAGTATTATTTCTTTTTTGTTCGAATAATTTTGTTTGTTGAGCTAATATATTTTTAAGGAAATCGTATGAATAGCGAAGAGTTGAACATGAGACGCATAATGCCTATTACTTCTGCTCAACTAATAAGTGATTTGGTTTGAGGATATAGAGAATCATAAAATTATCGCATATATAAGATACGATATTATTATTTGTATGGATAATATAAAAAAAATAATCCAACACAAGATGATATTATATTTTGTTGATGGTACTAAACAATATTTACATTAAATTATACACGATACAACGTAGTGTGTAGTCTCTTATATATATTCTTTTTTTAAAACTGTTAGTTAAACTTTATCTAAGTTGAATATCAATCGAAAGATATCTTTAGGAGATAGGATAAGATCTGCATATACTCTATTCTCACATGTGGTATTATATTAGATATGTTATTGTTGTAGTATAGTGTGAAATAAAAACATGTGATGAGGAATTAAATCATTTAAAGATAACAAGTGAGACTTGCTTCAATTGTTGAACACCTTCATTATTCAGCCATTAGTTAAGAATTTGAGTCACACTAAAAAGTTAAGTGGGAGAACACTTTTTTTTTAATAAAAAAAAAGGTTAAACTTTGGCCCATGGCCAATTTTATTAAATTAGATCAAGTAGTCGCGTGTATTTTTTTTTCCCACGATTTGTTTGTAAATACTTCTCCATTAGAGTAGGACTTTAATTTTAATTTTTATTTACACACATATTTACAACTACTAATGGACCAAAACGGTAGACTTTTTTCTTAACCCAAAAACTGTCATACATTAATTCATTCTGGGCCTAGTATGTCCAAAGGAAAGTTCAACAGACATATTTCAAATAACTTCACAAACTACATCTATGTCTCAAGTATTTTTTACGTTTTTCTTCAATACATCCTCTTGCCTCCTTTTAGGCCGTTAGGCTCCATAGACTCTATTAAGTCTTAATTAGCCCATTTATTAACCATACAACTTATTTAGCTTGGATTTAACTTGAAAAATATTTCTATTTGAGGATAAAATCTTTGAAATAAATATAATAATAGATTGATATCATGATAAGAAATAGACATTAATTCTACTCTACCTCAAAATCTCTATTATAAAATGAAGATTATCCAGGATCATATAAAACGTAACTGTAATATCTTAGCTTGGAATTGATGAAATGACTTTTGACGTGGCTTGATTAAAATATAATTTAAAGTTTAATTTTGATATTTTAAACTATCTCACACCAAGAGACCAAGGTGGCTCTTTGACCCTCCTTGATGTTGGTAGTGCTTGAATTGAATGAATTCCCAATAAATAAAAGAAAAAAAAATAGTTCAAGTATATGCATATATATATGATCTCATAAAAGAGAACAAATAACTCATCAAGTGGCCGGCCGGCACTCCATAGTAAATAACTTAAGATGTATATAATTAATTTGTTTCATATTTTTTAAAGCAAATCAAAGAAAGAGATTACTTCATTCCAACAAATTAATTATAAACAACAAACAACTACGTAATCTCACAAATGGAGTTTTGAGAGGATAGTATAGTCTTAAAATTTTCAGCTAAGCTTTCAAATAGCACGAGGATTTGGTGAAAACATAGCGAAGGAAAAGCACATCACCGGAATAGCAAAAGAGGTCTCCGTTGCAAGCTGTCGCCGGAATGTATCAACTTCTCCGTGTCCTTCCAATATGTCGTTTACAGCCGACCAATAACAATCTTTTATTTTTTTCATACCTAAGTAGTGCAATTTCTGTCCCTTCAAACCACCTCGTCGGAAAATCTTCATCGGAGAGAATTTCCGCCGCTGCTTCTTTCTTCCAGCTTCCGGTTGCACTACCGGTAACTTCTTCCGTCGGAATGACATTTTGCGGCGGGACTGACTGAGTATGGATGTGGAATTGGTATTAATGCTTTTACTTTTATTGACACTATTTTGGTCCAAATTAGCCATTATTGTGTTATAAGTATGATTAGTGCTACTTTTTGTTCGAGTAATTCTGTTTGTTGAACTAACATATATATAAAAGGTGATCATAGAGATAGAAGAGTTGAATACATGAGCTGCATCATTTAATTATATCATACAAGATATGAATATTATTTGATTGAGATATATAAATAAATAATCTCAACACAAGTTAATACAATATTATGTTAAGGTACTAATTAATAATTTTTGCATTAAATTATATATATAATACAACATGTAATAATCTATATATTTATCACTTAATAAAAGTCTTTAGTAGACTTTATTCAAGTGGATGATGGAGTCACATTGAAAGGCAAGTGGAAAACATGACTATTGATTTTGGTGAGGTGAAGAAGACCAATTAAAATGAAATAAATAATAAAGTAATAATTTAGAGTAAATATTCCCTTTTTGAGTAACTAATTAATTAATTTATCAATAAGATTTTCTAGGTATTAACTGTCAATTGCAATAATCCCTCACATCAATGATAATATTATAAGAGTCTATTATAAATAATTTCAATATTATTAATGTCCGTATAATTTTTTCTAAGCCAAATGATCCCTAAGGTCCTTCTTCCCAACTACTTTAACAAACATTCCGCTTATCCAAGAAAAAATAAATATAAGGGTTGTATTACTAGGGGTTACAATATACATATTTTTCATATCAAAATTTACTGTGTTTGAATCACATTTTTACACTCAAATTATTTACGAATCTTAACAAGAAACTCAACACTCTTGGTCAAGTAGTCACAGAAAATGAAAAATAATTTGGCAATAAATATGTATTCTTCCCACAGTTTATTTATATTCTCCTGAGTAATGTAATCCTCTGTATAAAAAAAAAACCCTAACTTGAAAGGAACCAGTACAATGAAGAATTTAATTAAATAAGGAGATTTTTTCGGATAATGTTATCCGTAACTTGAAAAGGACCAATACCAAGAATCAAGATAATCTAATTAAATAATGGGATGAAAGAGTGCTTAGCTTGGTCTAGGAATTAAAAAAAAATTAATTATTAAATTTGAAAAACTAACTTCGGAAAACATGTTCTTAAAATATCACCTAAATTATCGCCCCAAAAGAATTGTCTTTAAATATTTACAAATTAAATTGCAGTTGAAGAATTATTTTTCATGCTAAAACTTAAAAGTACTTTGACATCTGTATATTTCCACAAAAGAGTTGCAAACTACAAGTTGAATAATGTAAGTAAAGCTTGTTTGCTTTAGGTTACATGGAAAATTCTTTGATCATTATAATTATCTCATTATTTGGTTAAAATTAAAGTAAATCAACAATTTTATATTTAATTCAACCTTAAAAGTTAACTCATAAGGTGAAAATAGTCTAAAATAGTATAAAGAGATCATTACATTCCTCTAATATATAGTTGATGTAGACTCAACACCTTGCACGCCTAGAGCTGCTAATTGAATTGCGAATAATTTAATTTAGGAGTCCAACATCAAATAAACTAATAATAGGAATGAGTCTTACTCTAGCTAATAGATTGATATCATGATAAGAAATAGACATTAAGTTTAACGCGACCTCAAAATCTCCCTCATGAAATGAAGATTGTCTAAGATCATATATATAATTAAATATTAAGTATCAATCAACGTTATATATAGTTGGTATGGATCGAAAACTCACTCTATATATGATCATACATTTTGAATTTAATACTAAAAATGAAAAAGTTCTTGAGACAAAATGCTTCCTAGCGTTTATGAGTGTCACGTGATAATGTAAATAAGAATTAATCGGACCAATGAATACCCGAGTTAGTGATGAAAAAAAAACTATGTTTCCTTCTAGTCGTCTATTTCTTTTGTCATACTGCTTCTTAGCTTAGCTTGGAATTGATGAAATGACTCTTGAAGCGGCTTGGTTAAAATATAATTTGAGGATTAATTTTAACTTTTTAAACTACTATATCTTTGACCCTTCTTGATTTTGGTAGCGCTTGAATTGAGTAAATTCCCAATAAATAAAAAGAAAAAAAAATAGTTATTTGCATGTATTATCTCATAAAGAGTGCAAATAATTCATCAAGTGGCACTACAAAAATGATAAATAAATTAAGATATTATAATTAATTTTTTAAAAGCAAATCAAAGAAAGATATCTTACTTAATATTAACGAAAGATCATAAAAAAACAAATAAACAATAAAGTAATTCCACAAATGTCTTAAAATTTTCAGCTAAACTTTTAAATAGCTCGAGGATTTGAAAAAATAGCGAAGGAAAAGCCCATCATCGGAATAGCAAAAGAGGTCTCCAATGCAAGTTGTCGCTGGAATGTATCAACTTCTTCATGTCTTTCCAATATGTCATTCACCGCCGACCAATAACATTCTTTTATTTTTTTCATACCTAAGTAGTGCAATTTCTGCCCCTTCAATCCGCTTCGTCGGAAAATCTTCACCGGAGAGAATTTCCGCCGTTGCTTCTTCTCTCCAGCTTCGGGTTGCATTACCGATAACTTCTTCCTTCGGAACGACAGTTTGCGGCGGGTCTGACTGAATATGGATTTGGAATTGGCATTGCTTTTACTTTTATTGACGCTATTTTCGTCCGAATAAGTCATTATTGTGTTAATAAGTATTAATTAGTACTACTTTTTTGTTCCAATAATTCTGTTTGTTGAACTAACATATATATGTATAAGGAGATCATAGAGATAGATGAGTTGAATACATGAGCTCCATTACGCCAAATACTTGTGCTCACCTAACAAATGATTTGGTTTGAGGATAGAGAGAATCATACAATTATCTCATACAAGATATGAAATAATCTCAAACACAAGATGATATATTATTTGTTGACGATACTAAATAATATTTGTATTAAATTATATATGATCGAGTTATACTAAAAGGTAAGTGGAGAACATGACTATTGGTTTTCATGAGGCGAAGAATGAAATAAATTATACTCTAATAATTTAAAGATAAAATTTTCTTTTTCAGAATAATTTATTACTTTATCAATAAGAATTTTCGGGTATTTACTTACAATCACATAATAATCCTTCACATCAATGACAATTTAAATAATTTCTATATTAGCATATAATTTTTTCTAGGCCAAATGATCCCTAAGGTCCTTCTTCCCAACTTTAACTAACATTCCATTCATTCCAAGAAAAATTAAATACAAGGATTGTAATACTAGGGATTTTTTTAAAATAAAATAAAATTACTAGGAGTTACAATATACATATTTTTCATATCAAAATTTACTGTTTGAATTACATTTTTACCCTCAAATTATTTACGAATCTTAACAAGAAACTCAACACTCTTGATCAAGTAGTCACAGAAAATGAAAAATAATTTGGCAATAATTATATATTCTTTCCCACATATGTTTATATAGTCAATCAAGTTAAATTTTTATTCACACACATATTTACAACTAATTAATTAACGGCAAAGGTACCCCTCTTATTAGCCCCCTTTTAGGCCGTTGGGCTCCATAGTTCATAGACTCGAATAAGTCTTAATTAGCTAACCTTACAACTTATTTATAGCCCCGCTTTAACTTTTTTTTAAAATATTTAAGGATAAAATGTCTGAATAAATATAAGAACTATGTTAGGGGTGATAAAATAGTATCTAAAGTAGGAAGAATAGATGTCGTCTGTCGAATCAAATTAAAATATTTCCTTGAATATTTTCTTCTTTTTTTCCTGAAAAAAAGTAACTTATTTTTCTTTTATGTTTGGCACATAATTAGAAAATAATATATACCACAATATTTGTATATTGTGAGTGGAGGGTAAGGGTGCGTGTGTTGGATGCTAATGTAAATGTCGTACATAGCTTTTAGGGACATTTACAAAAAGTATTAATTATATCTAAAAGGACATATTTAACGGCAGTTAAACTATTGTCATTAATTAAATATCGCTAAAAAATATTTTTGCTATAGTGCTCATGAAATGAAGATTGTCCAAGATCATTCAATGTTTACATATCCAGTATGAAAACTCAATATATAATCAGAAGTCTTGATTTTGAATGCTAAAAATAAAAAAGTTCCTCAGACGAAATGTTTCCTAGCTCTTTATGAACCTAGCATGATGTAAATATGAATTAATCGAAGCAATGAATACTCAAACGAGCCGAGGATGAAAAAAAGACTGTTTCCTTCTAGTTGTCTCTTTCTTTTGTCATACTGCTTCTTAACTTAGCTTGGAATTGATGAAATGACTTTTAATGCTGCTTGGTTAAAACATAATTTGAGCTTTAGTTTTGACTTTTTAAAACTATCTTACACCTTAAATAATTCATTATGTGGCACTACAATAAATAATAAATAAACTAAGATATATATAATTCATTTTTCTTAAAGCAAGTTAAATAAAGACATCATAATTAATTTCAATAAAAATCAGAAATAACTAGTAATAAACAATAAAATAATTCCACGAATGAAGTTTGAAGACGGTGACTTTGCTTTTAGATACGACGTTGATTTGGAAAAGTAGTGAAGGAAAGGCCCATCATGGGAATAGCAAAAGAGGTATCTACTACAAATCGTCGCTCGAATGTATCACTTGCTCCGTGTCCTTCCAATATGTCATTTACTGCCAACCAATAACATTCTTTTATTTTCTTCATACCTAAGTAGTGCAATTTCTTCCCCTTCAATCCGTCCCGTCGGAAAATCTTCACCGGAGAGAATTTCCGCCGCTGCTTCTTCCCTCCAGCCTCCGGCTGAACTACCGGTAACTTCTTCCCTCGGAATGACATTTTGCGGCGAGCCTGACTGAATATGAATGTGGAATTGACATGACTTTTACTTTTGTTAAGGCTATTTTGGTCCAAATAAGCCATTACTGTGTTATAGCTTATAAGTATTAGTATTACTTTTTTCTTTGAATAATTCTGTTTGTTTAACTGACATATTTATAGGAGATCATATAGAGATAGAAGAGCTGAACATGAAATGATCTCAGGTAAGATATGATATTATTTGATTTGAGGATAAAGAGAATATATCATAAATTATTTTCATATAAGACATGATATTATTTGATTGATATATATAGATATATAATCTCTAAAACAAGATAATATATATATATATAACCTTTTTATTGAGATTTACAAAAATAACCTTTTTATTTCTAAGAAAATATTAGCAAGAGAATCTAATTAATTAATAGGATTTTATCCTCCGTATCAAAATACACCCTAAGTCCCTAACTTGAAAAGGACCTATACCAAGAAAATCTAATTAATTAATGGATGAAACTCATGAAAGTGCTTGGTCCAGCAATTGAAACATTTTAGTTATCAAATTTTAAGAAATAACTTCGTAAAATATGTTCTTAAAATATCACCTGAAAGTTGAAATCATACATACATGGAAATAAAAAGAGTGTTAATTGATTTTGCGAGATTTTTTGTTATTTTGATAAATTAATGATGACAGTTTGTTCTTTATGATATCGAAAATTTATTATTGAAATTCAAAAAAAATAATAGCAAAACAAATAAATTCAGACACACCATAACTGAAAATTAAGACAATTTTTGCATATATATGATAATACATCTGATGCAAATTTTCAAGCTCCGTTGCGTACGTTTAGATCATTCCCAAAATGAGTAAACTTGTAAATAAATTACAAAGTGGACATAAGTTAAATGACGATCTCAAAACGGAATTTTTGCCCTTCGCCCCATATCTTCTGGTGCCAGCCCAAAATTAGAATATGTTACGGAACGCTTTGTAAATCTTACAAATGGGCTTTATAGTGGCCCAACATATAAAAAATTAAATTAAAAATTGCCAGAACCAAAAAGAACAAAATGGCAGAGAAAAATCTGGTTCAGGAGGAAACTGGAGTGATACTGATTCCACTCGACGAAGACAATTGTGTGATCGAGAATGAATTTGCACTTGATTTAGCATAACGGATACAGACGTCGAGATGGTTCTGGCCGTTGAAGAATCCAAACTCGGCAGCAACTCCATCAGCATCCGCCTCTTGTTCAACCAAAAAACCCAAGCGTTTTGAGATCAAAAAGTGGAACGCTGTCGCTCTTTGGGCTTGGGGTTCGTTTCCCACAATTTTGTCAATTGTTTACTTGTTCTCATTGAAGATGAAATCATATTATGATTTGGTGAAATTGTGCCGATATTGTTGTAGACAAGTGTGCTATTTGCAGGAATCATATTATGGATCTCTGTGAGTGTTTTCAAATCTTTGTTTTAATTTAGAATAGAAAATAGAAATTCGATACTAGACCTTTCTATGTATATTTGCGAGTTTATGTGAAACTTTTTTCAACAGGCATCGAGTGCCAAGCTAATCAAGCTAGTGCTACGAGCCAGGAGTGCATTGTTGCTTGGGGTATGCAGTTTGTTTATCTAAATTAAATAGTTTGCTGTAATTTATGCCTTGGAAAAATATTGACGGTTATTGTTCCATTATGGCTTACGAGTATATGTCTCTTGAAAGAAGCTTTCTGCTTGTCTTGTGATATTATGCATGGATATGTCATTTGTATGCGCTAGGTGATGTGTAGGTCAGTTGGTGTGCACCTTGACTAAATTCACTTGCTACCTGTCACCTCCCGCTAGCAGTAGGTACTGTAGTTGGTACCTCTATCAACCAAGGCTTTGACATACGGGAAAAATCATTGTATTTTTGTTTCCGCAGAGATTTAAACCCGAGATCTCATGGTTCTCAACCCACTTCATCGACCACTAGGCCATACACTTGGGTGCTAATATATTGCATATGTTATGGTGAATAAGTTATAATCAGACTTGATTCTTATTGCCTACAGAATTATTTTCATCTGTTCTGAAAGTGCCAAGCATCCTTTGTCCGCAAAGCTCTGGCCTAGTTTTTCACTTAACAACATAAGTAATTCATTGTCTTGTGTCGTCCTCTGATTAGACATATCTATTTATGGTACACACATTCTAAGGATTAAGCATATCTGTTTGTAAATCCATCTCATCTTTTTTTTATTTCACCTTCCTACTCCCAATCTCCCCACTCTTATTGCCAAAGAACACACATATATCTTCTCCCTCCTTTATCCTTCCATCTGATGAAACTTTTGTTATGTGTTCACCTTCACCTTCTTTTGCTGTTTCTAAACACAATATTCCACTTTGGTACTCCTTACACCATGTCTTCTTTCTTATTTCTATTACGACTGGTTGAGGGACTCGAGCTCAACACGATTTGAAACCACTTTTCTCATGTTTATGATTTCAAAATTACCATACTTTTAAGAGAGAATTTCTTTGTCAAATTTATCGCTACAACTAAAATGATATGTTTATTTTCATTCACAAGCAATGTTTTGTTGAATGAGATCCAAACAAGCGACAAACTAAAACATAAATATAGAAGTCAAAATATTAAAATTAAATTATAAAAGGAAAATATAGGCCTTGAATCATAGTCTAGAAGGAAACCAAAGTTGTAACAAGATATCTCTTGTTACCAGATATGAAAGAAATTTGATCTGAACTTAATCATGGAGTCTTTTATCTTCTCGTTGATTCTTCACTTCTGTTTGGTTTTGCTCTTCCAAACCTGGCATTCTTTATTTTGGGGGCTTAGAAGTATCTTGATTTATATTATCGCAGGTGTATGTAACCATGCCTTCCACTTCCACTGCATCAGTCGCTGGCTCAAAACACGTCAAGTGTGTCCATTAGGTAGTTATTCAACTGTATCTTTGGCACTGTTTACTTGGCTTGATAACTGTATTATAATTGTTGGAACTTCCTTTCCTACACTGCAGATAATAGTGAGTGGGAATTTCAGAAGTATGGTCATTAGAGGATTCAACAATTGGCAGGAGAGGCGATTATGCTGGTGCATTGTCATGTCTTTGAATGTTAGTTTGTTCTAGTAATACTTATTTACAGTGCCTTTTGTTCTCTGTTTCTTTACGTATCTGATCCTGCTTCGACTACCTGATAGGATTTATTAGAGAGCTGGTACCTATGTTGATTGTATTGTTTGGATAATACCATCAATCAGAACCACTAGCATTCTGGCAGCCAATGTTATTTTACTTTTAATTAGATGCTAATTATTGTATCTTCTTTTTCTTGTTCCTCTAAATTTGTTTACAGTATCTTTTGTCATTTGTTTGATGTTGCCTGTATTTACATGTTTGATACTGTAAGGCCAAGTATTTCAATAGTTATGTCCGGGTTTTACGTTAACAATGGCAATAAAAACGGTGCCCTTAGCCATGGTTGATTCGTGAGATCTTTTAACAATGGCACCATACACCAACAGTTCTTATCTTTGTTCTGTGTTGCTGCACAATTGCATATAGCTTTCTTTCTATGTAGTGGGATCTTAAAATGGCAATGCCAACAAGTTTCTAATTTGATAGCATGTAGGTGAATCATAACCGTTCTACCTCATAAGATTCATTCAAATGATCAAATGTATCACGCTTACCAACATGCAGAAACAATAGAACTGGACAGCGACAAAATTCTTAACATTATTTCTATAGGCAGATGGTCTTTCAATAATTCCTTTTTCCTTGCAGAACTTGGCCTTATGTCGGTCTTTGGAGCATCACGGATTACATTCTGTTGCACAGTTATGATCATAGAACAGGCTAAGCAGCAGCAGAGGAGGATAGCCAACGCACTGCAATTGGACTCCTCACACTGTGAATTCCATCAGACCACTCAATTGATCCAAATGCTGATTCAAGACCCTTCACTCTCTCCGATCCAACACTGCTAAAACTGATCTCATATGACAAACTATTATTTTCCTCACTGAAACTGAGCTTACTCGGAGTCACCTTCACCTCCACGGACGAAGGTGCATTTACCTTTACCTTATACACAACATTTGCATTCCTCCCAACATTTTTAACCACACGCTTGTATTTCACAACATTCTCACTCATGAAAACAACTGAGAATGATGGATAATTCAAATCCCCTGGACTAGCCAAACTATGTTCACTGCAATTCACTGAAGAAGTATCTTTCGTGAATGGTGAGATTCTGGAGGGGCCATAACCAATGGCGCATAGGAAACCTACGTAATCACTCGACTCAATGTCGTAAACCAGACCCGGATGCAGTGCTCTGTTTGGATCCACATGTCCCGACCCACGAACGAAAGGACTCGATTCTTGACCTGTGGCAAGATCCGTGATTGTTTTGCCGGAGTTGTCAACGTTGTAAGCTGTTGTCATGAGGGCTGATTTTATGGCTGCTGTGGTCCATTTAGGATAAGCCTTTCTGAGTAACGCAGCTAATCCACTTACATGAGGACAAGACATGGATGTCCCGGATATAATGTTGAATTCCACTCTTCTTTTGTCGATTTCCAAGTCTGTTGGACCAACAGCTCCGGTCCATCCAGCTAATATGTTGACTCCCGGTGCAGTAACGTCCGGTTTAAGGATCTCAGGGGTCACATAATTGGGTCCTCGGCCTGAGAATGCAGCAATGCGTGGAGCAGATGGCGATTTTCCTATAACAGTTCCCTTGAAAGTGATCGTCGCTGTTGGTGATGGAACAGATTTGATGTAATCCCTGATTTTATCGCCAGCTTTTTGACCCACCATGGTCGCTGGGAGGAGATGTGCATCGGCAACGAGTTCTTCTCCAGAGTCAGCTAAGTTTGCTAGGACCATACCTGCACCGCCCGCTTGTTTCACAGCACTTCCTTTCTCTACTCTGGCATTGCCTCCTCGATCACATAATACAATTTTCCCAGCAACTTTTGAAGGGTCCAGCTTTCCTGGATAACAGAGTTGGCTGCCACAGTCGGCGGAATAAACAAGCTGTAGTTTTGCATTGCCAAGGGGATCTCCGGTATACAAGGATACACCACCAAATATTCTACCGTCTCCTAAGATAACATCCGCTGGAAACTCCCGATCTATGGTTGAAGCAGCAACAGTGAGAATCCATGGGGCAACGTTGACCGCCGTAGAAGCACCAGGACCGGAATTTCCAGCAGAGCAAGAGACGACAACGCCATGTTCTGAGGCACCAAAAGCTCCAATAGCAATGGAGTCAACGTCATACTCAGGAGAATAACCATCTGCGCCAACAGAGAGAGAAATCACGTGAACCCCGTCCGCAACAGCTTGATCCATTGCAGCCAGTATATCAGAATCAAAACATCCAGTTTTCCAGCAGATCTTATAGGCTGCTATTCTAGCTTTTACGGCCATACCTCTAGCTTCACCTTTTGCATATTGGTAAAAGCTCGCATTGGCTACAACAGATCCAGCTGCAGTTGAAGCAGTGTGAGTTCCATGGCCTTCAGTATCTCTTGGCGATTTGGATTCTTTAGATTCATCCATTGGACTTCCACGATCAGCTTCATATCCTTTGTAAAACAATCTAGCGCCTATGATTTTACGATTACATGAAGTTGCAGGAAAGTCCGGGCCACTCTCGCATTTCCCTTTCCAACCTGAAGGCACCGGTGAAAGCCCCTTGTCGGAAAAGCTCGGCCTTTCTGGCCAAATACCCGTGTCAAGGACCCCAACAATAACATTATCAGCATAATCAGAATTTGGCCAAATCCCAAATGAGTCTTCAAGGCCTAAGAAAGTAGGTGTGTGAGTGGTATGAAGTTGGCGTACGCGATCAGGGATGACGGAGACCACACCGGGAACGCGGCTGAGCTGGTCAGCCTGCCCGGATGTAAGGCGGGCAGAGAAGCCACGGGCAGCACGATCATAAGAATACAAGATATTGGGAGAGTGTTGAGAGACTGATCGGAGAATAGAGGAGTACCAATGATGGTGAGTAGTGAAAATAAGAGGCTTGTGGGATATGGACACGTGGACTATGAAAGTTTTAGGACCATCCGATTTGACTGAAATTGCCAATGAGCTGAGAAAGAGGAAGACTAGGGGGAAGAAAGAAGAAGAAGAAGAAAGTGCCATCGCTAAAGAGAAACTAGTTTCTGGGAAGATAAGAGAGATATTTGATGGGCTTTATTGTGCCACGCTATAGATAGTTGTTGGTTCATTTTCAGTCCTTTAGGCAATTCCCAAATAACCATGTAAGTTTTGGGCCCATTTCTCGTCTCGTGTAAAGAAGGATGGAAGGGTAGCTCAGGTGGGTAGGTAAGAGACATGATGTTCAGAAGAGATATTTAGATAGTATCTGCTAGGCATTAGTTATTAACCCACGTTTTCTCACATTATTGCCCGTACTAGGAGTATTTTATTTTTTGGAATTGGAGTGTCGTGAATCATGCCAATGATGCTTCTGCTATTTCATTACTCAAAAAACTATTTGTGAGATCATCCTAATTGACTCCAGGTAGTGGAATAATCTGCTAGGAGATTCAAACACTTTGGAGTAGTAAAACGTTTTCTCTATTAAATATAACTTCAGTTTTTGAGCCCGTATTTGAAATTTCTGATTAAAGAATGAAAGTTATTTACTACCGGCAAAAAGTAGATTTGTTTTTTCGTTGTGTTGAGCGACACCAAATTGGAAGGGAAGTGATTCATATGACAAAATGGGTCAAGAAACTGATGACCACAATCATGGACCAGTGGGATTTAGCCATAAACTAGGGACGAAAGCAGGTGTCAAATTATGCAATGCAATAACGAAATTATTTTATTTGTCATTGCGGCATGTGTATATTCCTTATACGAGTTACACTAGTATTTTAACCATTAAACGTTCTTGATTATTACGTGATTATATATATATATATATATATATAATAAAGGAGAGTAATTTGTAATGAGATTTTGCCAAGTGGCAAATTAATGAAATGCCACTTGGCAATTTAAGATTAATTTAATAAATATTGTTATAAAAAATTGAATTTTTAATTTTTAATTAAAAAATATTTATTAACTAGATTTACATATAAGAAATAATAATTACCACAGTAAAAAAGTTCAAACTAATTTCAGACTCCCTATTTTAATAAACTTTTAACATCACGAAAGTAGTTCCTAAATAAAAGGTATAAAGAAGAAAATTCATTTGTAAAATTTAAAACTATTTTAAGTATTTGTGTACAGATAAAAAATAAAAGGTATAAAGAAGAAAATTCATTTGTAAAATTAAAAACTAAAATATGAAAATAAATACCCTTCGGGTGGTCCAGTGGTTTGGGCTTGAAACTTCCATGTTGGAGGTCTGAAGTTTGAAACCCCTTGCCAGCGAATAGTGCGGGTTACCTCTCCTATGTGGTTTGCGAGCTAGTGCATAGGAGCGAAGGTTTTACTCTGTACGCACCCAAAGAATAGCGATTGCGGAACCTCTTGTCATAAAATATATATATATATGAAAATAAATCCAGCTTCTCAATAAATAGCAAGATAGTGAAATAATTAAGGTTTACACAGATTAATCCTAATATCATTCTCATGAAAAAGAACTACTCTTGTGTAGCTTCTAAAATAATACAGAGAGGTCCCAAAATGTTTCAGAAGGTCCATTCAAGACCTTACTTTCATTAGGCGAGATAATACCAAATCAGAATAAAACCAATCAATTAGGATCACTTATATATACATTAAATAGAAAAAATGAAATCGCTAATACCAATTTTTTCATACTCTAATTTATCATATGATTTGAAAGATAAGTCTCTCTCTCTCTACCCGTGTGCGTGACTCGACACTTCTCCTTCTCTACGTCTCTTCTACTACTATATACTACTATTTCTTCCAGTGGGTTGGATCGCCACTTCTATCGCATTTCATTATTTCTTCATTCTCTATCTATTCCTCCATTGTGTGAAATCATGACTAGTTTCACGAAGAAAGAGTACGAATTCCTCAAAAAGCTCGGAATTGGCCCCCAAAATCTCGGTTGTTATGTTAATGGCACCTGGAAAGCTACTGGCCCCGTCATTTCCACTTTTAATCCTGCTAACAACCAGGTTTCTTCTTATCCTCTCTAATTTCCCCAACTTTTAGTTTCGTAGAGTTTTTGATTGATTATAAGTGGCAAACTAAATCGGTTTCGTTTCATCAAATTAATATATGTATGATTTGAACTGTATAATATATACAGATCATTGCCGAAGTTGTCGACGCTTCTACTCAAGATTATGAGGAAGGCATGTCAGCTTGCGCTGAAGCAGCTAAGATTTGGGTGCAGGTATGTTCAGCCCTCACTGAAATCATATTAGATAAGAATTGGTGGCATTTAGTTTGGGGATTAATTTTTCTACTATAATGATGATGTATTATGTTGCAGGTTCCTGCACCAAAAAGAGGTGAGATTGTTAGACAGATAGGTGATGCACTCCGAGCGAACCTTCAGGAATTTGGTCGACTTGTTTCACTTGAAATGGGAAAGATACTCCCAGAAGGAATTGGGGAGGTTCAAGTATGTAATGTCACAATTCACTATAGAGTTATGGAGTGTCCTAAAAATTATTGAAGAACTGCTTTACAATTGGAAACCTTTTTTGGCTTAAATCTGCAGGAAGTCATTGATATGTGTGATTTTGCTGTGGGATTGAGTCGACAACTGAATGGATCCGTTATTCCTTCTGAACGTGAGTTCGCTTCCTTACTATGTTGCTTTTAGAATAGCCGAAGTTGCACTTTTAAGCAGTTTTTTTTGCAATTGTAATTTCTTGTTTTTAGTTTAAAATACCTTCTGGTTATCCGATTCGTTCCTGGTTGAAAGTATGATTAGCTTTTTCTGACTATTGGGATACAAATTTTCTTTTAAGAGTAGAAGATTTACAGTCGTATGTTATTGGAGATGGTTTTTTTCTGATTATTTTTCTTATCTAACTTCCTTTTGTTAACAACATATATTTGTTGACAGGCCCTAACCACATGATGTTGGAGGTGTGCTGACATTTGTGCTCTAAAATCAGGAATTTCTCAAACCCTGGTTATGTTAGTTTTTGATCTTTTCATGTAATTTTTGTGCACAGATGTGGAATCCTCTCGGGATAGTTGGTGTAATCACAGCTTTCAACTTCCCATGTGCTGTACTTGGTAAGCCATTGAGATTTTTGACATGAGATATCTCTCCTATGGACAGTAGTAACATACCAATGGATCATCATGAAACCTTGAGCTGAATATGGTCAATTTACAAGAATAAATGTCCAATACAACAGAACTACCTATCATCATTCAAGAATTGAATCCCTGAATTTTTCTCTCCTCTTCCTTTTATTGTTTTGTTAGTACACTACTTTGCTCTACATTATAATAAAATTGTGCTCTTACATGATGCCTATGTGTCTTCTACCTTTCTTGCTCTTTCCCCAAGGCAGTTGGTTGGTGTCAACAAGAAGTCAAAGTCTTCTTATCTGAATGCATTCGTGCTTGTTAATTGCTTTTTGCCTCAAACGTTGGAGTATATCTCTTGCTATGTTCAGATTGTATTTTTTGTATTGCTGTCTTTCCACTTAAGTATTTTGATCTAAAAAAGAAAATTAGTAGAAAGATTCTAGGTTTTGTATCTGGAGCCGAGGGTCCTTCGGAAACAGCCTCTCTACCTCCACGCGGGGTAGTGGTAAGGTCTGCGTACATTCTACCATGTCCAGACCTCACTTGTGGGATTTCACTGGGTATGTTGCCGTTGTTGTTTTATTTGGAGAACTTTTGCGTTCATATACCAAGCAATTTCTCACTTTGCTTTAAATGCTTTGACCCAATTTTCCAAGTAACCGTTTGACAAATGTCAATATCTACCTTATTTTGTTCTAAATATATCTGTCATGTTCTATCCAGGATGGAATGCATGTATCGCACTGGTCTGTGGCAATTGTGTTGTCTGGTAAGTCCATCACTTTATTTCAAAGGTGTAAAGTGAATTTGTCCATAGTAGGAATGATTGAATGGCTTTTCCAAATGATAGTTGACCTAGATGGTTGAACAGCTTTTCAGATTGATAAATTGAGCCTATATATACTTATAGCTGAGCTAAAATTGATTGGGTATTATTGCCACACTATAGTTTGAACATCATTATATTCAGATTTATGTTGGAAGTAATTACTGTTTCTCTTTCAAAGCAGGAGTATTGAATCTCTCTTACCTTAGAACCCTGCCAACTTGATAATATAAGCATTCGTGTGTTGCAGCTGAATCTTTAATTAAGTTATATTACTGTACTAGCTCTAAAACAGAATTTCTTCCGCATCCAAATTAAACAAAACAGAGTTTCAGTTCCTGTCTTATTAACCTTACGAGGTTAAGTAACCACAACTGAATTGGGAGGGATAGAGCAGATTCTCTTTAGGGTTATGCTAATGCCTAATCTCTCAACTCTCTACTCAATCTCCAAAAGAATTTGCTCTTCGAGTATGTCTGATACCTCAATGCTTGAAACAAAACTCAAGTTTGGTATTTGGGTGTTCTAATCTTGGGATTTTATGCCATGTTCACAGGAAAGGTGCTCCAACAACACCATTGGTTACCATTGCGATGACAAAAATTGTGGCTAGTGTATTGGAGAAAAACAATTTACCTGGTTCAATTTTTACTGCCTTCTGCGGTGGAGCTGCTGTTGGTCAAGCAATAGCAATGGACACACGAATTCCTCTAGTTTCGTTCACTGGGAGTTCAAAGGTGATTTTTCTGTCCTTAACCTAACATGTATGTTTGTTTTATCATCAAGGGGTCTCCGTTGCCACTAATACTGTGTTGGTATTTGCTTCTTCCTTTGACTTGGATTTACCCTTTCAAATATTTTCCAGACTCTCCGCCACTAGGCATAAAACATAGACTGTCTGGTTTGTTGGTTCATCTCTAGGAAACTTCCGTTGCTATCTTTGATATGATCTTAAAAAGTAATAATTTGTTTTTTCTAATTTTTCTATATTTGTTGGATTAACTTGATGTAGTCTCTCCAAAAATCGCGATACAAGTACAAAAATGTCTTTTTTTTGCTTACTTTACATTCCTACCTTGACTTACATTGTTTGTCTAGTTGAATCAAAGAATCTTAACAGGACTTGAAAAAGACGATGTTATTGAGTCAATTTTGAAATTAAATGGATATGCAAGTCTTGAGTTTAATCTGCTAGTCAAAATTAAACTGAGTGGTTTGGCTTTCATTCCTTCTTGGTGCAAGTGAAAATAAAAGCATTTCTTTTCTAGGATAAGCAAATAAGTTCTATTTGAGAAAAACACCCAACGGGACAGCAACCTACACGTGCATACAACCTAAAATCTCAAAATAAAAGAAGAATCTAGGAATTTTTCAAACTCCTTATCAATTTATTAATCTATTACTCTGATAAAGCTTGTCTTCTAGTTTTGTTGAAAGTTACATATAGAATTACAACCTTGCTCTTAACAAATTTCTGTGGGTTTATTTCTTTTGTGCCAATAGGTTGGTCTTGCAGTTCAGCAAACAGTAAGTCAGAGATTTGGAAAATGTCTACTAGAACTAAGTGGAAATAATGCCATCATAATAATGGGTGATGCTGACATTAAACTTGCTGTTCGCTCTGTTTTATTTGCTGCTGTTGGTACAGCTGGTCAGCGCTGTACAACATGCCGGAGACTGGTACTGTGTTAATTGTTTTAAGTCCGTTCACTTTGCTGCTTAAAGCTTTCACTTCCAAACTTTGTTACTGTTTTTCTTCATAAATCTTTTTCTGTGTGAAGCTGGTGCACGAGTCAATATATGAGAAGGTACTCGAACCACTAGTTGATGTTTACAAGCAAGTTAAGATAGGGGATCCTTTAGAAAAAGGTACCTTACTTGGGCCATTGCATACTCGTACTTCTAGGGAAAACTTCGAGAAGGGAATCCACAATATCAAGTCCCAGGTATGTCCAGTTTCTTGAGACTTTCATTTCCAAATTGTTTCTAAATTGACATTAATTTTGCCTCTCCTCCTAGGTCTGGCCCTACCCCTTTATATGATGGTGAGGACAGTTGTACCACATGGACAAGATTTGTCTAACAATTTGATTTGTTAAAGTTTCACAGTTTTATCCCCCTAAACATAGCTCTAGTAAATGTCAGGTCATAATATTTTTAAAAAGAAAAGGAGACATATTTTGTTAACTCAGCTGGAATTGAATTTTTTCCTTTTCCAATAGAAAGGGAAGTGTGAGTAGAACTTTGTTTCTTAAAATGAATATTTTGCAGGGTGGAAAGATCCTTACAGGTGGTTCAGTCGTAGAATCTGAGGGTAATTTTGTGCATCCAACAATTGTTGAAATTTCTTCAAAAGCCGAAATTGTGAAGGAAGAATTGTTTGCTCCAGTTCTGTATGTAATGAAGTTTAAGGTATTCCCTTGTTTGAGATAACCAATGGCGTCGTGTCCCTGTATTTGGTGGAACTTCTCTTGATTCAGTTTCTCATTTCAAACTTTCTGCTTGCAGACTTTTGAAGAAGCAGTTGAAATCAACAACTCTGTCCCTCAAGGTTTAAGTAGTTCCATCTTCACCCGAAATCCAGATAATATATTTAAGTGGATTGGGTAAGCAATCTATTGAGAATGTGGTTTAGACGAGTTCCCCTTTTCATTAAATAACCCTGGTTCTGACATGGATTTATGTGATGCAGACCTCAAGGAAGTGATTGTGGCATCGTCAATGTAAATATCCCAACAAATGGAGCTGAAATTGGCGGTGCTTTTGGAGGTGAGAAAGGTACTGGTGGTGGCCGTGAGGCAGGAAGTGATTCTTGGAAACAATACATGAGACGCTCAACTTGGTAATAACTACCCAGACATTTAATCCCTTTCTCATTTAATACATTTGCAGAAGCTCATCAATTCAGTATCTTATAATTCTTATTACTCAATGTCTAAATCTGATAACATTTTACGCTGACCTACTTGGGTTATTCCCCACCATTGCAGTACAATCAACTATGGGAGTGAACTACCATTGGCTCAAGGAATCAATTTTGGCTAGTGAAATTGGTGAGTCATTGCATTACTATATGATAAATTAAGTATGTCGCAGCATTTCAAAATTCTCGTGTTCTAACGAATGCAATTGTTGTTTCAGGTGCAGATACGCCCGTTTCGCTCGTGAATTCATCCTGTAAGGTGCTTATGATTGCCCCGGAATCACTTAAATAATGTACCTTCATTGCAACTCAATTAAAATAATGTATTCTGAACCTAGTGTTCTCAGTGATCAGTACCAGGTTGCCTAATCAATGAGTTTACTTGGCCGTTGTACTTTATTTGAAGAGTTGTTAACCTAATCTCTCATAACTAAAACAGAACACTTGCATTATTGGCACTAATAGTCAACTACCTAATCACCTAATCTTATGTAAACCACTAGTAGGTTTATGTTAGTCAATCATTGTGATATATTGCATCCAATAATGCAAATGATTATATTGTCCACATAAGGTCCTCGAGATCCTCCTCTGGAAACTTCATGACGTGTATAGACAAATTTGGTTGATATTTGAAAAATCAAACTGGTAAGTTGTAAAAAAAAACTGGTAGTTGTAAAAGTTGGAATATATCGGCAGCAGAGGTCATTTGGTACGTGAGTTAAGCATATGATAATTTTGGGATAAAATTTAGGCTTAATTTTATCCCATATTTGATTTGAGATATTAGCTGATTGCCTGATTCTGAGATTATTTAAGTTGTTAATTATGAAAACGTCGTGTTTTATCATTTCAGACTACAGTCAGGTCTGTTCCTTAGCGATGCTTCCTCATAGTCAAATAATAGTACTCCTATAAGTCAAGTTCGTAAAAAGAATAAATTTTTTTGTTGGTGAATATTTATGATAAAAAATAAAATTCTGAATTTCTTAATCATATATATACTCTTCTTCAAAATCTACATTAGTGCATTTCTGAAGGTGGTTGTAGAGTCATTTTTGTATGTCTTGCTAGTTTATTTGGATACTCACTATCTTACACCAATACACATTAAAATTAGTTTTCCCCACGAAATCTTAGGCAAACAAGATAAATATCAATTTTTAGTTTCAAACAATATCAAATTTTACAAGAAATTTTACCCATTTCATTAATCTTTATGATCCTTTTTTTTTTTAATATTACCAAAACTCGAACTTGAAAACACTAGTTAAACTATAGATGAATGACGTCCATCTTAACAAATCCTTGGTGGTACATCCTTATCACAAAGTCTTGATCAATATATTCACCACTAACACGCAAATGGCCATCCCTCCCCTTTACACTAGAACTAGCATGTCAAACAGAAACAACAATATCTTAGGCCCACAAATATTACTACTTTCTACTGGACATTCCATTAGCTTCATCAACACGCCCATTCCCCCCAATCTCAAACTCTGTATTATCACGTACAAAGGGTAAGTCACAAGCATTGTCTTTTTCCCAATTTTGGATTCTTGGTACCTAATTTATAGTTTCCATGTTATCTTTCACAAGCCAGAAACTTCCTCTTTCAAATCATCTTATCTTTAATTGGAGAGAAACTCATCACACTTTTTTCAGCTAAATTTGAAACACTTACAGTAACATAACAGTTCCTACTTCATCCTCGTGAACTTTCAACTCACTATAGCTCCCCTATACATTATTTTCAGATTTATTTTTCACTTTTAACCATCTGACATCTGAAATACAACGAGAAAGAATTATGAAAATGGAAGTCATAAATTGTACAAAAACACGAAGATAATCATAATAGAAGCATTTCAATCAAAACATGAGTTTCTAATATATATTTACAGATGCATATAAAGAGTGGAACTAATCAAAATTGTAAAATCAGTTGAGCACACAGAATTCACACGCTAATCACATGAACATGATTTTCATTCCATTCCATCTCATCACAATCCATCGCCAAACGATTCCAGTTCTATTGTGTTTACATTTTTGAGGCAAATTAAGCATTATTAGAGTTGTTTTTTCTACTTAATTTATTTCTTTTTTTCCATGGCGGGGATTTGAGGGTTGAATTAAACCTAAAGTCATCACCTTCATTCGGAATCGGGATCCATTTCCATGGCATGATAAGCAGCAGAATCAACCATCAAAGAAAGTGTAGGAATACAACTTTCAGCTCGAACTAAAACGTTAGTTTGCATCTCTCTGCTGTTCCTCGTCGGACTACAGGGCATCGACCTGAGCGATTTAGGAGATTCCAAGCTCCTCCGCAGAAGCTGCCTCATGGCAGCGATCAAGTGAACAGTCGGATCTGGAGGAGTAGAAGAACTGAACTTCTTACAGAAGTTGAGATGACGAGTTAAGGCTTCTTCCGTGTTGATCAACCTCTCACACCGCATCATCTCATCCTTCACTGCTTCCGCACACAGTCCGCATATCCATTTCCCCTGATACCGCTCGCGGATCGTCTCTATGTAAGCCAGAGTACACTCCTCCGTCAATCCACAACAATCGCATTTCGCGAAATCCACCTCGATTGTCTGTGCCGCAAGTTTTCCGGCCTCCGCAGCGTTCATCACTACCGCCGACTCACTGATTACCGTCGTCGACATCGTTTATCGTCAAACTGAAAACACACACACAAAAACGTCAATATCTTCTAAATGATAAGAATTCCAAAAAAAAAATAGAAAAATCAAAAAAATTACCTGCAAAGCAGAGATCGAAACAGAGATAAATATATATATATATATATATGAAAATACAAAACTACAAAGTTTTTTTAGTAATGATCTGATTCGCTCTACTTCTACTTTTCTCGGAGAAGAAGAAGATTAGTAGAAGCAGAAATCGTATTTTTTTTCTAATTATCTTTCTTTCTCCCACTCGCCTTCTTCGTCCTTTGTTTCTTCGGGAACAAAAAAAGTATCCATGAAAGACATCACAAAACTCAAAAAACTTTTCAATCAGTCTCTGAAAATTCTAATTCGATAACGAAGAATTTGCTTATTCACACAGAATCAATTTGTACAAAAATGCATAAATTGATAGAAACTGACAAAAAGTATATAATCTTCTTTTTTTTCTTTTTCTGAAGAGTGAGAAATAAGGGAGGAGTGGAAGTCTAAAAAGAAAAACTCTCAATGATTGAGTGAGGGTTTGGAGAATCCACGTCAGTGATTGTGCTGGCAATTAAATTTAGGCCGTATATTAATAGTTTTCCAGCTAGGCGTTACCTATTGTATGTATGGAAATAAATCTCATTTTACATCTTATTCTTTATCTAATTATCAAATTTCAATATTTGAGAAATATTGGGAAATTTTCTTACCTTTATTTTAAAAGTTTTTTAACGAATAAGAATTCAGCACGTGTGGACCACCGACGTGGAAGGCCAATCTGTAAATAGGAAAATATTCATAATAAAAAGATCCTAATGTGAAATAACGTGGCAATGTAAATATGTGATGTCATTAAACTTAGACTTAATCTTCGGTTCACACCTTCACGAATTAGCCATAATGACTTTTTTTTCCCTTCTTGTTCCACACGTTTTTGTACTTGTAAATGTAAATCATTTACTTGTTGTTATTAGGGGTTTGACGTTGTACGATATTAAAATTTTAATGGCAATTTTAATTTAATAAATGGTAAGTAAGATGAAAAGTAATGTGTATGCAGATGTTATAGTTATCTTAAAAAAACTATTTTTGATAGACTATCTTAAAATTATATTATTATCATATCAAATTAATTTGATATATTGATCCGATCTCAATATCTCATTAGTTTGCTTTAATTTTGTTTTGTTTTTCAAAAAGGAGGAGGGAAAGAGTCATATTTCCTTTCTAAAATCAAGGACATAATGTATTTTTACGACTATAAGATCAATTTCCATCGTTAAGTACTTAATCAATGGGTTGCCGAAAATTATTTGTTTCCTTTTTTCTCCATTGGTGTTTTAATACTCATGTTCTATAGACTATAAGGCTTATTCAAAATGTTTCTTGTAGTATTTTTTTCCTTTTTGAAAATTTGAATCTGAAATTTTTAATTAAAATTGAAAGAGATTTTATCGATTTCATCACATATTTTAATAACGTGTTTCTTCTACTTAGAGGTAGAGTATATCCTATTACATATTTTTTATATATAAAAATAAATAAAAAGGTCGAATCATAGTACTTCTTTTTGCTTACTTGAGAAGGAAAAGAAAGAAGTAAATTATAAAACGAGACATGGAAAAGAAAAGTAATCTTAAAATTGATGATTTTGTTTCCAATTTTACGCCAATTACCTTATGCAACTTGCTTGACCCGAATCCAATTTGCCTTTCTCTAAAAAGAACATAATCATTATTACATACAACTTTAATATAGCAAATTTCTATAAACTTTAGTTCATTCATTTATTTCAATTTTAATTTGTATTCCTTTTCTATCAAATCAAAGTATCAAAATAAAAAAGGTAGACATAATATTCGTAAATTACAAAAAAGTGAGTGTGATAAAATTAAATTTGAAGTTATCCGCGTCTCTTAAATGATCCTTATTAAAAAAAAAATTAGTGTCCAATTAAATGATATCACACATTAGTATTTTTTTTTTGGGGGGGGAGGGGGTGGGTGGTAACAACTAATTGAGAAGATATGCACATATTATTTTTTAACGAACAAACATATCGATTTTCAAAAAAGAGAAAAAGGATAACAAGGAATACACTTCCATTTGCTTTTTTGTAGGAAAAGGAATATGCTTCCACCACAAACATAATTGATTGCAGCTGCATATAGCAAATTTTCCATATTAGAATCTATGGTATGTCTGAAAACAAACAGAATTGAAGAAAATAAACACAAAAGAGAAGGGAAAAGGAATTTTTTTTGGGTAGGGGTCAGGGTTGTGAAAAGCAATTACAAGATGTATTCGGATTAGTTAATTAGACTTTTTACTTTGATTTACATTGTTTGTCTGATATTCACTTTGGAATCTGATTCATGTATGATATTTGGAGGATAGTGTAAAGCTCTTTCTATGAAAGACTATTCCATTTTAAAGATTTAAACCTAAAATCTTCTATTAAGAATGAAAGAGTAAGCTAGCGTTTGGCCATAGATTTTCAAATATTCTTGACAAATATTATTTTAGTGAAAATTTGGGTGAAATTTCACCATGTGTTTAGCCATAGTAGTTTGGAAACATATTTTACTTTTTTAGAAAAATATAATTTATACCCATAAGTTTTAAAAACTATCAAAACTAACCATAAGTTTGTATTACAAGTCAATTGGATCTTCGTTGCAACAAATAACAAGTAGTGTCCATGACGCTAGAGCAATGTGGTAGTTTGGAGTGAGTGCAACAAGCACCATTTCATATATCGTGAAGTAGACAAAGCACATGACTTTGTTACCCTGAACCGATTGTTCATCATTTTCATCAACAACCATATTATCACTTTCATATTAACTGAATATTCATCACTACTTTGGTGTTCACGTAAAAAATTATGTAATACAACACAACAACTACTATAGAGGGTGTTTTTGTAAAAAATAAAAGTTTGGTGTAAAATTTCAATTTTTAAAAGATCCCAAATAATGAGATTTGACCCAAATACTAGAAAAAACTAGTATTTGGAAATTTGAGATATTTGCCAAATAATGACAAATTGTATGGACAAACACTATTTGTCAAATTTTCCCCTAAATATTACTTGGGAAATATATGTCCAAACGGGTCCTTAAATATCACCTCCATACGTCCACAATCTTTGATGGTAAGTATTTTAACACTTGAAAGAAAAGCAAAACATCTTATCTCTGTGATTTGTACTTAATTATTATTTTTGTATGCTTTGCAATTTGTTACTTTTTACTTTTCTGTTATATTGTTGAAACTCTTCAAAATTATTATTATTATTATTATATCTAACTATCCATGTCTAGTTTTTTAAATGCGTTATTTTTTAAAAATTCAACACACATCTCACATTATTTTTAAAGAATTCGAACAACACATTTTCTCAAATGAGGCAATAATCAACTCATTGATTGAACAATATATTCCAACAAGGCTAGTGGTAGGCTGGAAGCGGAAAGCTGATTTATTAGGTGGCCGCCGCTAAATCATGCGCCAATAATGCCAACTCCTCGCCAGAATCAGAATTTAGTCTGACCTGGTAGATGAAAAAGAATAATTTTTTCGTCTCAATTCAAGTATTTTGTTTTGATTAGACACGAGATTTAAAACATAAAAATATTTAAATTCTATAATCTTAAATTAGCTATTTAAAATATTGAAAAAGATATTTTCTATGAGGCGGATGAAGAAAAAAAAAGAATAAGCTATTTAAATTTAGACGAAGAAAATAATAGAAATGACTTTTTTTGCTCCGATAAATTATTTTGTATTTTGTTATAGTATAAAGGTTAGCTCCATTGGTCGTGGACTCATGGTGGATGACTGTATGTCCAGCTGGAGTCGTAAATTATTGGATAGAAAAAGAGTGAATTTTACGCTACAAAAGTTGACCACTTAGGCAATATTGTTATTTTTACAAGCCAAGAGAAAATTGGGAATGTGACATACAATATAATATACCCTGAATGATAATGACCATTAGACGACTCACATTCATATATCTTTCATTTTTTATTTTACTTGTAGTGCATGGACCAAGTGAACAAACAAACTCATCTATCTTTTTTTTTTTATTTATTTGTTTGAATGAAGGGGGTGTGGGAGGAATAATTGTGAAAACGACCCCCACTTAAAAATAATATAATAATAAGAAAAAAAGAGTTGCCAAAATAATAGGAAAAAAGGAACCCACCAAACCTACACGTCGAACTATGAGCTACAAGCCTACGATGGTCAATGCTTTTAAAATTATAGAAGCAATGTGGCAGAAAAGAAATATTATAGCGGAGTTCGAAAAGAATTAACATTGCGTGTGTGAGTTTGTTCACATTATCGATTTCAACTCTGAATAAAAAAAAAGAGTTGTCAAGGGTCCGTTAAAAACAAATCATCTCCTATAAAAGTAGGAGTAAGGTATGTGACTATGTGTACGTCATATGTATCCCTCATCATACTTACTTGTGTGAGTACAATGAATTTATAATTGTTGTAGAAATAAACACTTGTTCTATGATTTAACTAGAGTTTAGTTAACCCTCAAAGATATTAGGTGATCACATATATAGAGTCAAAAAATAAATAAAATCCAAAGAATAAGAGGTTTCTTCGGCAAGGATCGATATACAATGAAAATGTATAAAACTCTTTATTTTAAATCAAAAGTCTGGAATTCAATCATTAGAAACAGAGTCACATTTAGTAGAAAGTGCTAAAACTCCCATAGTAAACTTTCTACGTCGCAAAACTAGATTAGTTAGATTTAAAAAAAAAATCAACAAGATTAGTTAGATTAATAAATCTATTAATTAATTAAATACCATATCATAATTAATCAAAATAAATAAATAAAAGAAAACAAGAAAAAACGTACTAATAAATTTGAAAGCATCCTCTCATCTTTAATCATCTTTAATGTTTACGTAGGTCATACCCAAAGGTAAATGAAAGGGAATGCTCTAATAAGACATTTTATGCATCAATTCACATGGCTATGTGTTTAGACTAGGACATATTAATTACTCCCCTTTTTCATGTTTCACGCTTCTTTTGTCAATTTCATTTGATAGAAGAATAGATATATGTCCATCATGCATACAAATCAAATATTTTTATGCAACTATTCATAAAAATATCTCAAGAGGGCCTAAACCTATATATATGTTCTCCTGGTTAGTTAATTTTCACTTCAAATGTCTTGTGTTTCAAGGCTCAACTTACAACTTATATATATTGGATCATATTACAAATGATATAAAAGAAACAACTAGCTAAATATAGAAGTTATAAATTAAAGAACATAAAGTGTCTGAATCCATAGGCTTCTTCTTCCAATTATTAGATGAGGACAAATATAGCTAACATGGGATCTGATTTTTCTTTTCTTGTCGATCAGTGACTGCATTCCTTGACACCAATTTTTCTTTTATACACATAATTGAGTGTTTTGTTTTTACCAATATAGAAAAACGAAAAAATAAACGAGATACTAGTAATTTAATAATATAGAAGTAGTAGTGAACTCATGACTTTTGTCAATAAGTGGATAAATTAATCCATCACTAAAAAAGAAGTATGTTTTAAATTTTTCAAATTGATCGAGGAGGTGAATTATTATAGAGTTAAACTCTCTTTATGCGGTCTCTAAATTTGATTGATCTAATATTTGGTCGCTTAACTAATATTGGGCATCCATATTTATTATTATGTCATCCACGCTTCAAATTAGTTACATATATGTATTTTGCTTATGCCAAGTGGGAATTAGTTTGTTTTTTTGTTAAAAGATGAGAAGAAACATTTTCTAATCAAAAGTTGCCTCTGCATATCTTATGACATATTCTTTATATTTAATTTAAGACTAGTCATAGGTTTTATTCTTGTTTTGATACTTATTCTTTCAAAGTTTAATCCAAAATTAGAAATTTAATACCTCAATAACTATAAACTCTTCGTAAGCATGAATGAGAATGAGACTGTTTGGTTGATGCACTACTATTTTATACATATTTAATGTTTCAAGTGTGCAATTTTCTAATATCTAATTACTTGATGAACATTGAACACTATAGTTTTTATTCATTTTAAAATCATATGCAAAGCATGTCATGGTTGTCATGAGTGACCTCATACGATCATAGAGAAACTTTTTTTTAAAAAAAATTAGCGCATAAAATGCAGAATATGCGCTTTAACTTCGTGACCATTCAATCTGATACAATATATACATAATATTGGATTCGGAATTTTTATTAAAAAAATTTACAATATAACGAAAATAAATCTAGAAAAAAGCTAAGAAAATTCAACATTTTCTATATACATAAAATTAAAAGTAATTTAACGTTATATATACCATGTAGATTTTCAACAAATAAAATTTAAATGAATTTCTTATAATATCATATCTCCGTCCTGATATATACACGTTATAACAAGTTAAAAACTATAACTTTTAGGTAAACTTGTTGTATGTAATCTTTATTTCTTTTGAAATTTGTGTCTACCTATATATATAATCATAAAATGAAGACATTATTCTTTTGTTTAAGAATGTCGTTATCTTTTAGTCATTAGAGTCCATCAAAGTTGTTTTGATGAGGTGAGCTAATATATATATTAGCCAAAATTAAGGAACAATAATATTGGAACTGATAGGAGACACGTGGTAACTAACTACTGAGACAATATATATATATATATATATATATATATATATCATTTCTTTAAATTCATCCAGAAACTTCTAAATTGTAATATATTGAGTAAAGATTTAACATATGTCCATTCTTTTAATTTATTGACCCTATATATCATATTCATGAATTCATCAATATTCATTAATTATTAATAGACCCTATTCTTTTATGTGGTTCTCCTTCCACGTGCTTTGTCATTTTCATTTATATGTTCACACATTCACACTCTACCTTATCAAACTACATAATAATTTAATTAATCAAACAAATCGATTAATAAATTCAAAAAAATGGCCAATATCCAGCTACTCCGATTCATTGTTAATATATGTTGGGTTTAGCAAGGTATGAATGGGAAATAGTGAATGGGAAATAAAAAGAGAAAATGGAAAGTGGAAGAACCAATGAAAATGGGGGAACCAATTTTGGAGGGAAAATGAAAAGTCATTGCAAAAGTGCAAATGAATAGTCATTT
>JAJOOH010024096.1:0-39896 GCA_029582605.1 Solanum gracilifrons | reverse complement strand
CAATCATTTCTATTATATTCATTTAAATTGATTTCTATTTTATTGCTGAAGAAATAAATATTTTTTTCTTTCAAGTTTTCCAATACTTTTCTATAATAATTCCTTATGTTCTTTATTTTTCATTCTTCATCTGCAATCATTTCTATTATATTCATTTAAATTGATTTCTATTTTATTGCTGAAGAAATAAATATTTTTTTCTTTCAAGTTTTCCAATACTTTTCTATAATAATTCCTTATGTTCTTTATTTTTCATTCTTCATCTGCAATCATTTCTATTATATTCATTTAAATTGATTTCTATTTTATTGCTGAAGAAATAAATATTTTTTTCTTTCAAGTTTTCCAATACTTTTCTATAATAATTCCTTATGTTCTTTATTTTTCATTCTTCATCTGCAATCATTTCTATTATATTCATTTAAATTGATTTCTATTTTATTGCTGAAGAAATAAATATTTTTTTCTTTCAAGTTTTCCAATACTTTTCTATAATATTTCCTTATGTTCTTTATTTTTCATTCTTCATTCTTCATTTATGTCTTAACCCCAAAATGGACATGATGACACTTGTCTATTCCCACCAAGACAAGTCAGCCTCAACCCAATAAAAACAATTGAAACTGTTGAAATGCAATAAAACAAAATAAGACAAAGGCGAAAAACTTATTCATTCTAAACAATACCCTAAAACCTAGTTGCCACGTATAAAAGCCACTAATGAAAATATTGAATTCGAAAGATATATACAAGTCTCAATTTTTATTTCTCAAGTAGAACAAATCTTAAAATAGGTTCCGCCATGATGACAAGCACCTACCTCTCAAATCCTTCACGAGCCCTTACAGACATGAGAAGAAGGAGAAGAAGATTACACAGGTTCGAACTCAGAACCTACACAATTGTAGAAGTAAGGGGTGAGTATCAAGAACACGGTACCCAGCAAGCAACATACTAAGGAGAACAACTAGATAAAAAAATGGACACCCCTGACTCTCCAACCGAACCTCCTCAAACTACAACCTATAAAAAATCAGTCCAACTTAGCAGTTCTACAATACACGGCTCACAAGGCCCAATATTCACAGTTTGATAGCCACAATTGGACAATAAAACAAATCAAATAAGTGAATCTCAAATTCAAGTTGTTCGGTCATACGCAACAAGTTCATCAATCTAAAGTACCTAGCAAGTCACACATGAGCATTAAATGCATCAAGTCACAATAAGAAATCTCTTGCCGGAAATGACCTCGGCATCTCAACACTCGCTAGTAAAGACATCGGCATCATAACACTCGCCGGCAAAGACCTCGGCATCATATCACTTGATGGCAAAGACCTCAACATCATATCTCTCGCCAACAAAGACCTCGACATCATATCACTCGCATGTCTAATAACGGTGTTCAACGATCAATGCACACAAGAAATATCACACCACATAGAAGAGGAAAAAAATTGCACAATTCAAGTCCACATTCGTGCTTTCAAGCATTTCATCAATAAATCAATCATGCAACAATAAGACAATTTACATCATCATGATCATCACATAGCCTTTTTCATTTCAACCCATTTTTTTTCATTTAGATATAACAAGTGGACAATTTAACCCTTCACCTCATCCCCATTACTATTAATACACAAGCAACGAAGGAAGTGTACGAATTAAACAAGAATACAAGGTTTAGGAAGCCAATTGCTTCAAATCAATCAATGATTACTTCAAGAATTAAAACTTCCCCTTCCGATTCACTTCCAAAGCTAAAAAATCTAAAATAATCAAGTATTCACAAACACCCATGAGAAACAACACTTCCCTCATCAATTATGTAAATAAACAAGTCAATCAACTTAAAACCCAATATCAAAATGGAGGTTTGATTCCGTAAAACAATATTTAAAAAAGATGTTTAAGGCTTTAGGAACTCATTAGGGAAAATCATTTCGAAAATGGACATAAATATCTTCATAAACTCACTTTTACTTCAAAAAACAGGTCCATGAAGAACCCCAAATTTATCAACCCAAAATCTTGATTTAAACTCATAAATTAAATAATAATAATGGGTAATCAAATATTTAGAGTTAAAGAATCATTACCTAAATGAATTCCCTCTAAAATATGATCAAAATCGCCTTCCCAAATCTCCCAAAACTAAAAATTGGTGAAATGGGGTTGAACCCTGATTCTTAGAAAACATTCTCTCCAAGTCTCAAATGCTCATCGCGATCGCGACCCAAAGATACGCGATCGTGATGAGTAAGGTCAGTCAACTCATTAAAATTGACCATCACGATTGTGATGCATTCCAAGATGATGTTACATGATCGCGATGACCAAAATGGTCATGCACCAGAACTAGAAACCAGCTAACACAAAACCATCGTAAGGACCCTCGGGATTCGTTCGAAACTCCGCACACACAAATCACATATGTAAATCAATTATACTCGACGTTCCGAAGTCAATGAAATTTTTGAAACATGAATTCAAGGTCTCCTTGAACCGACATCTGTGAAACAACGTGAAACTAACTCAACTCCTAAAAAGTCTAAAACAAACTCGGAAACTCTCAAAAATCAACAAAAACCTCACTAGGCCTAAAATCATTCCTTGAATGCAATAAAATTCTCGAAATTCTGACCTAAGTATCCAAACTTCGAATATTTACCTAAGTCAACCCTAAGGCTAAATTTTAATAATATCACAACATAGGATTTCAAATCCTCAAAAAGATTTTGAATGTGAGAGAAAAAACTCTCATGGATAAAATTTCACATTTCGAGACTGATGGAATCGACGGAATTCCATTCTGACACTAGAAACTCCAAAAGACCCCAAAAATCACTTTGCCTTTAAAACTCACAAACTTACCAAAATCTCAACTTTTAACCAAAAGTTCCAAACCAACTTTTCAAACTTAAACTCAAACTCAAACTCAAATTGAAAAGACTCGGGATCAATAACGGGAGGGTAAAATGGTAATTGACATAGCTTTCCAAAAATGACCGATTCAATTATTACAATCTATTAGCAAAAAATAGGAGGTAAATTAAAAAAAATTGGTTCCATTCCGTCAACACAACTATATCCCTATACAAAATCAAGTGCATTAATCTTTTTTTCTCTGTTACTTCCGCATTCATTCACCACTTTTGGTGTACACAGTTTCATCCTTTCTAAATTGGACATAAAATGTTTTTTTACTACACTTTTGTATTTTATCTTCATATAATTCTTATATAATTTTTTATTTATCATCTATTCTTGCTTATTCTGATTAATATATTATTTTGTTTAACACTTATCATTTTATTGATATAATGACATGTATATTTTATTATTTTTAAGTTAATGAGTTGATATTTCAAATTTTTTCTGTACATGATTTAGGCCTATATAAATTTTATACAGTAATAGAGATCAAACGTACAAGGCACGTTCCCATAACTAGTATTAAAAATTTAAGCAACAAATCTTTGAACCTCAGTGATTAATGACATGTGATATAATTATGTGGTGGAAAATGGTTCAACTAGCTAGTTTTTCACAGCTAACTAAAGTCTATATAAAGACTACAAGTTTTAAGTATTTTCTCACCCATCTTCTTTTCAAAACTTATAATTGTTATTCTGAGAAAAAAAGATGGGCGTGAAAGGAAAATTGACTGTTTCAGTGGAGGTGAAATGTGGAGGACATCTGGTGCATGATCTTTTTCACATGAATACTCATCATATAGCTAATATAACTCCCAAAAATGTCAACTGTTTTGAGATTCATGAAGGTGAAAGCGTAACAGTTGGTTCGATTGTAAGCTGGAATTATAATGAGGGTAACACACATTTTTATGATCTTTCTCTGTCTCAATAGGATTTACATACATCGATTTTCTATATTTAGGTGTATTACTTAGTATGAAAGGTATATTTCAAGGAAATGATCTTCTCGAAAGAGTAATTAGATGGTGTTTTGTTACCATAAATATATTTTAATTAAACCCTTTTGCTTCAAGAAAAAAAAAACGTTTTCACTTGTGGTTTAAAGTAATTTCTTGATTATTATTATCTTTACTTTAAAATTATTTTAGTATTTCCATATAACAGTTAGACATTACTTACTAATATTTAGTTGCTCAACAGATTCAACTTATTAAAGTATTCTATGATTTGTTAATATTATTATTAATTTTTAATAGTGTATGATTTCGGTAATATATCTTTCCAACAATCAAAATACTAAAATATATTTTGCAGAAAACAACATTTATGTGGAATATTACTTCTATTATAGTAAGCATGATAAAATTAAATTAATAGTTTTCCTTAATAATTAACGCATTCTTCACAATGTCAGTTCTTCTATTTAGAATTAAAAGATGACTCTATTTAGAGAACGTAGACAATCAAATATTTATGAGCATTAGATAGTTTTGGTGTAAGTGAAAATAAAAATGGAGAAAAATAATTAAACATGATAAAGATGTTATTTGGTAAACGTTTAAATCTTTGATGTGGATTTGTACGGTTCAAATTAAGAATAATATTTTTTATGTTGATAATTATAGCTGGACAAAAGAAGTTTATGAAGGAAGTTATTGAAGCAATCAATCCTCACGAAAAATCAATTCGTTGGAAAATTATTGAAGGAGATCTGCTAGAGATGTATAGTTCGTTTATCATTATAACATCTCATCAACCTCAATGGACTACATGGACGTTTGAGTACGAAAAGAAAACTGAAGACATTCCAGAGCCCCTCATTTTATTAGGTATGGTCATTGACATGACCAAGGATCTAGAGGGTCACCTTCTCAAGAATTAGAAGATCTATGCTATTGTTCTTCTTCTTATAATATATATATATATATATATATATATGTATGTATGTATTGTGTGTGTGTCTATAAATGTATACTTATCTATATGCATTTGTGTTTGTATATATGATGAATAATTTGCAATACTAGCTAGTTTCAGCTAGCGTGTGAAATAAATAATGTATTGTTTGAAATAAATAATGTAGTTTTTGAAGAATATATAATGTAGTGTTTGAAGAATAAATTATATATGTAAGGTCTTTTGCATTTTGTTATAACAACTTAAGCCTTTATTTATTATTTTGGAATTGAGGGACTCGGATGAGTTTCAACATCATTTGAAAATCTGTAATATTCAATATGTTTACAAGTACAAGTATTCATCACCGTTGAAGTCCATGTAGCGTGATCACAATGAACTAGATGCTTTAAAGTCTCAATGGTTATTTATTCGTTGGTGAATATGTCAATTTTTTTAAAAAGTTTCAAAATGGTATTAAAGTCAAAGGTGAATATATGAGAATAACTTTTGACTAAACTATATGAGCTAGAGGTAGTAATCCAACAAATTAAAATGATTCTAAATCAAACTTGAAAGATTAGGTTAATTAAAAGGTGAGTATATGTATGTTGTTTTAGTCACAAGTATGACTTGTTTTTAGAAATTTTATGAAAAATATTTAAATCATAAATACTTAAAAGCTTGAGGCGTGTCTATGACACTGTCCTTAAGAATATTTCACCTGGTGTAGCTCTATCCGTCGGGATTCAACATGCTTTACTACTATAATACTAGGAGCTAGAATCTAATAAAGATTTTCAATATAAAACTCAGTGCAACAGCATTTGGAAGGAAGAACTTTTCTTTTTCACCCCCTTTCTGTAATGAACTGATTAGTCATATTTGCAAAAAATTGAAAATATACCGTGCTGCCTCTCCCGATCTTAACCCCGAGTAGTTTCTAATTGAGTTATGAAAGTTGGTTTCAAACTTTCAGCAAATAATTGTGAATTTCGTAAGATGTGAGTTTGAAAGGCTCAAGTTGTTAAAAATTGATTTTCGGTGTCTTTTGGACTTTCGAGTGTTGGAATAGAATTCTATCGATTTCATCAATTCCGAAATGTAGAAATTGGTCTATTGGGGTATTAAGTTTAAAATTCAGAGTCCTTTTGAGAATTTGAGGTCCTAAGTTAGAAATTTATTAAATTTTATTCTTTATTTATTGTAGTCAATATTCACTGTTCGGATGCTCAAATCAGAATTCTGAGAGTTGCATTGGATTTGGAGATGATTTTTAGTACTAGGTGAGGTCTTTGTTGAATTTTCTGAGGTCTAGAGGTTAATTTGGCATTTTTAGGTGTTATGTTCATTTCTTGTGACTTTCACGAGTTTCGGCTGAAGAAGAACTCTCGTGTTTCGATGGTTTCATTCTTTCCACAACGTTGAAGACAATCAATTTGCTTATATGTTATGTATTTATGTGTTTTGAACAAATTCCGAGGGTCATTTTGATTATTTAAAAGTTGGTTGTGTTTGATGGTGTCTGCAGTCCGCGCTTTTGTGAAGACTAGACACTTAAGCAAACTTCGCAAAAGCAAAGGAGCCTTTGCTTTTGCAAGAGGTTCCATTTCTGTCGGGTTTGCTTATACGAACCTAGGTCTCTTTCGTGACATCAGAGAGGGTTTTTGGTTTGAAATTTCAGGGTTTTAGCCCTATTTCAATTTTTGAGCTTGGTAAAACCCTTCAGGCAATTTTAAAATGATTTCTTGTGCTAAATCATTTGGGTAAGATTTTCTTACCCTAAAACTTCAATTTCCTTTGATCATTTATGGATTTTAACATCAAAACTTGAGATTTTGATTGGAAAATGACATGATTTTTCATGAAATTTAGTTCTGAACTAAAATGGTGATTGTGAAATTATTTTAACTCCTCTGTTGAAATAGTTTTTACCAATGAGTTCCAAATGCCTTAGGTAGTCTTTTCAAGTAAAGATTTTTGGATTCAAACCTCAATTTTGGAATGGGTTTTTGAGTTGATTGGCCCATTTTTCAAAATAGTATGAATTGTGTATTGTTATTTCTCAAATTGTATTTGATTACTTGATTGAATTAGATTGTGTGTCCTTGAACGTTCTTCGGAAGAGAAAGACTTAAGTATTGGATTGACTATTTCATTGAATAAAGGCAAGTGATCTATTAAACTTTGTAATCTAGTAGAATCGTGTGTTTCCCTTGATTTTGTGTGTTTGAGAGTAATGGGAATGATGGGATGGACTTATTGTTCCAGTTTACTAATCTTAATGATTAAAAAAGGGATTAATGAAAAGGCTTCGTGGTGATCATAATTCTTTGTGAATAGCCTTGTTGTGGCCCCTATTTGTTTGATAGATGAAATAATTTGAATGGCGTGATTGTGGACTTGAATTGCTTGAATTCTTTTCTCTTCCTTATGGTGTGAATTTGCTTATGTGCATTCATTGTTGTACATCGTGATGAGACATGTGATATAAAGTTGATTGAAAATGATTGCGACTAGTGATGTGATATAAAGCAGATGAGAAATGATTCTATCTAGTGATGTGATATAAAGTCGATGGAAAATGGTTCTAGCTAGTGATGTGATATAATGATGATAGGAAATGGTTCTGGCTAGTGATATAAAGTCGATGAGAAATAGTTCTGGCTAGAGATGTTATATAAATCTGTTCAGAAATGGTTTCGGCTAGTGATATAAAGTGGATGGGAAATGGTTCCAGTTAGTGATGTGCTATAAAGCGTATGAGAAATGGTTTCGGCTAGTGATGTTATATAAAACCAACAGGAAATGGTTTTAGCTTGTGATATAAAGCCGATGGGAAATGATTCAAGCTAGTGATATTGTACCCAAAAGAAATGGTTCCTACATGAGATGACTATCATGATTTGATGTATTTGATACTTCTGAATGAACTACATGTTACTTGTGACTTATCTACTTGTTACTTGTGGTTGATCTACTTGTTACTTGTGACTGATCTACTTGTTACTTGTGATTGATCTACTTGTTACTTGTGACTGATCTACTTGTTACTTGTGGTTGATCTACCTTTTACTTGCAATTGGCATACTTGATACGTGTTGTTTGTTGAATTGTGACTATTGAACTGTGATTATTGAGCCTTATGAGCTATGTATTGTAGAATTGTTAGGTTCCGTTGATTTCTATGCTAGTTCTAGTTTGAGGAGATTCGTTTGGGATGAAATGAGTACTTGTTTTCTAGCTAGTTTTCCTTTTTTATTAGGTTACTTATTGAGTACCGTGTTGTTTGGTACTTAGTACTTGTTTTTAAACTTGTGTAGGTTCCGAGAGCTCGACATCGTGTGATTGCTCTTTCTCTTCTCCCATTCCGAGGTTTGTAGAAGGACTTTAAATGTAGTTGCTTGTCATTCCGAAGAACCCTTTTTCCTTTATATTATGATTTGTTTTATTTGTGAATCAAAGACATTGAGACTTGTACTTATTTCTATTTCCGCACTATATGTATAAGTGGCTTGTACACATAAAATTTGGGTTTGGGGTTTTAATAGAATGAATAAGTGTTCTAATTTATCTTATTCTTGTTTCTTTCCGCATTTTCTTTCGTTTCATTAGGTTGAGTCTTACTTGTCTTGGTGGGAATAGACAAGTGTAATTACGCCCATATTTAGGTCATGAAAAATGGTTTTAGAGACCCAAGTTCATATGTCTCACGTAAGTACAAGCCAAGTCTAACTAGAGTCTCAAGGATCGGTACAAAGATGTTCATACTTATCTTTGAGAAGCTATGAAGACTGTTAAGAAACTTCCTTTTATCCATTCTTTCTTATCTTGCATGGTTACCTTTGCTAGTGTTGAGTTCCTGCGTGTTTTTTTTGTAGATGCCGAGGATTAGAGTTTTTATTTCCAGTGGTAGAGGAGAGGCAGTCCCCGAGACCGTCATTGAGACCCCGGGTAGAGGTAGGGATAGGGCCAGAGTTAGTGGTTGGGCTTGTGGAGTAGCATCAGCTAGAGGTCGTGCCCGTGGAGCAACACCAACTAGAGGCAGAGCTAGCAAGGTTTCTCCTGAGCCACAAGTTGAGGGTCTTGAGGACTAGATCTTCACCGAAGCTTCAGGTAGGGGTACATCAGCCCACATCATTAAGATATATGTGGATTTGAGCTAACCATATCTCTCCTCCACCCCACATTATAAGCTTTTAAGATTGTCGCATCCTTAGACTAGCCCTCAAATTTCTCACGCTACTCAGCCTAAGCGGTAACAATATCAAGTATGAACCCATAATCTATGAACAAGGTATGATCTCCTTCCCTCTTAGCACGAATAGGATAAAGGGCATCATCAATGGCTGTGGAGATCATCATAGGAACAACTGCCTCAAGCCTAGAGGTCCTCGCATCCACCGAATTGGCATAATTTCACATTTGGTAAATCCTGGCATGTATCAATTGGGTCCAAGATGTGGGTAAAGGTGTAGTAGAAGTAGAGGGGATAAAAGTACATGTAGGCTCAACTGTAGGAGCGAGCGGTGTAGGGTCAACCTCCAGAGATTTTTTGTCGACAACTACAGTGGAATCTAACATTTCTGATTTCATTCTCACCTCAACATCGCTAAAATATTCAGCCTCAAATGTGCCGATATCGATGGAAGAAGTTAGGGTAACTCTAATATCGTTCGATGCAACAAATGGGACCCCAACCTTTTGGCATAGTGTAAAAATCAACACAGGAAATGGGAGAGACGTCTGTTTCTACTGAGCCCATAGTAGAATCACTAGAACAATAACAAAACCTAGATTCTGATGCTCCCGATCAATAATGCACCCCAACAAAGAAGCCTTAGGGCGTTAGAGGATTGACTCATTCTGTGAAGGAATCAAGGTGCTACTTATAAATCTGAACCAATATCGGGTAATGATGTTGATATCCCTCTTCTAAATGATCTCCACCCCGTCCTTAATCCACTGAGGTGTGGTATGAGACAAAAGTGGGGCAAGCCACCCCTTTAAGCTATCAGGGGACTACAGAAACTTGTGTGCCAAGGTGTCACAGTGTATTATATCACAACCCAGTGTCTCAATGAGTTCACCTATCCTATATCTATCTTCCCGCAGACTTCAACTGTTGTGATTTGTTCAAGAGTTACCCCGTTTTTCATTTTTGAAAATAATCAGGCATAGGGCTCATAAAACTACCTTATCCGAGTAGGAACATAAGACTTCCGGGCATGAGTAAACCTCTCAAACCCATGAAACTTGATAGTCCACCTCACCTTCAATTATATATGAATGGTATTTTCAGTAGATAATCTCTTCTCTTCTAGGATAGTGCGCAACCCAACATCTTTCAAATGGTTAATAGCACGGGTAGCAACTATCGAGACCACCCGGGGTACCATATGAGCAAGTAGGTTATGTAGTGCTTTCGATTGTATTTCAGTGTGTCTCCTCCAAGGAGCTTTGCCTCAGAGATTGGTACATTGACTGGGGATCATTGTAACACCTCGAAAATTTGAAAGTTGAATAAAAAAGGAAAAGATTAGTTTTGGGACTAGAGCAAGAAATACGAGTCCCTGCTATGGACCATAGGAAGTCCTATGGCCCGTAGAAAGAATTCGTAAATTGAGATAAGTTTTTGGAAATGTTGAGTCCTAGATGTTGGACCTATGGGTTGAAAGGATGGGTCATAGATGGGTTCTATAGAAGGGTTCACAACTTAGTAAAATTATTCAAGGTCGTAGATGGGTTCCATAAAAGGGTTCACAACTTAGTGAAATTTTGTGCTTGAAATTGGATCTCGTGGAAGTTGGATTGATTTAAGGCCCTAATAAGTGATTCGACATTTGACCTGTACTGGCTGTAAAATGTCCTACTGTAGGTCAGAACCATTGGTCACTTCTGTCAGTTTTAATGAAGGTTGTTTTGGTATTTTCCTACTAATTATCCTTTATGCTATGTCGTTTTGGACCTATAACTACCCCTATAGCTGATTTCAATTCCTAAATTCTACTAAACCCTCTCATTCTCTCAAATTCCTATATCCCATCCAAGTTCATCCCCTCCAATTCTCTCTAAGTTCAAGAAAAAAAGCTAGGATTTCGAGCTTCAAGTTCTTCAATCTCCATTTATTTTAGGGCTTTGATTGCTAATGTATGTGGAAATTCACCAATGGATTCCATTCATCCATTGGGTCCCAAAAGAATCTCAAGTTTCCAATTCAATTTCACCCAATTATCTAGGGTTTCGTTAAAAATATCCATGGGTCCTATTTGTTATGATTCAATTATTTATCTTCAATCTTATTATGCATTATTTGATTAACTTACATATTTTCCAATTAACTTATATGGACCCATGCATTATCCTTGATTATGATGATGAATTTATGATGAAAACTCATGAACTTTTGAATGCTGATTTATGAAAGCTATGCATGTTTTACAAAAAAATGAGATTATGATTTAAGGATACTTTTCAAGTAAGTATCAATTATTTGTGAAAGGTTTTATCACAAATTCAAAGGTGATCATGATTTTAGATGCTTTAATAGGTAAATGTCTATATGAATGAATTTATGATTTCCAAAATGAGTCCTTCTTGTATGAACTTATGATTTGGATTGATATAATGATTATTGTCTTTCCTAACGTTGTGGTTGATAATTGATTTTATTTGTTCCATTGGGATTTTACTTAGCAACGAGAGGAATTTGAGATGGAAGCTCTCCCATTACTAGAGGTCGGTCCTCTAGAAACAATCTACTTATCCCAAACTACAGGCCCCCCATAGTATTGACATAACTGACCTACCTAGTGGATCCACAAATAGCATATGAATGAATGTTGCGAAAACTACCTTGGCAAGTAGAATCCCCTTTTCAATGTGAGGGTTACATCAGATTCCGTGTTATAGCTTGCATGATCTTAGTGTTGGTTAATGGTAACTATCCCACAAAATGAACTTTGTTATGTCCAAAGGTTTTATGAATGCTTTTACTATGTTTTAAGAATGCATTGACCTTGTTTTTGACTTACGATTCTTTAATGAGTTTTTTACTCATTTTTTAGCTTAGTCATGCATATCACCTTTAAATCCTCATAGGATCATATTTATATCTTTCATGCATTTCCCCATACTTAGTAGATTCCATTTATTAATGCATATTTGTGCCTATATTATTTTGTAATATAAGGTTTAACTCTTCCTCTCCTCCCACTCGTGGTTAGCTTGGATAACTTTTTCTATTGGATTAGTGAGTGCTCATACTCTAAGGTCAAGGCCATGAAGACATTTACTGTTGTTATTATTTCCTAGGAGAATTTTGTACGTAGTGTATGGGTTGCATACCAACCATTCTTATGATATTTTAGAATGGCTTGTCAAGATAAAGTTTTGTAATCCACACTTATCTTTAAACTTCTTATGTGATATAAGAATTTCTACTTAAACATTTCTTTGGTATATTCTATTGACTGAATGTATTTTAAGTGGCTTATGTAGGGTCTCTTGGGGTCTTATACACCATGTCACATCTCAGGTGCACTTTGGGTCATGACAAGTTTTGTATTCAATGCACAAGGTTTAAGAAAAGGTCCTAGGATGTCTGAAAAGCCACATTGAGTAGAGTTTTGTTCGTAAGTGTGAAGCGCGACACATTAATGAATAAGAGGCTACAAAGCATTTGGAAAAATTAACTTTTTTCTTAACTCCAAAGTCGTGCCGTAGAGTTTACCTCTATGAAGGTCTTTCTCTTAACTCTTGTTCGATGCTTTTCAGGATATGGCTTCTCAAAGAGCATATGTGAGAAGGAATGTGGCTAATGATGTGGAGCCCAAGGTCCCTGAAGCCCCGATCAATCCTTTGTCCAAGCAAGTGACTCATGCCAAATTTTGAGCCGCTTTCCAAGTATTGTCTCAAGCTATGACGACCCAAGCTAATAGAGAAGTTGTTGCTCTTGTGAACCGAATTGTGGGTATGGAGGTAAGAAGGATCAGGTACTTCACTAAAAGTTGATGAGGATCCTCAAGAGTTTGTTTATGAGATCTATAAGATAAAGGATATTATTAGAGTTCCACAAGTGGAAAAGGCAGAATTTCTCACCTATCAACTTAAGAGTGTTGCTCAAGTTTGGTTCATACAATGAAAGGAAGAGAGGGCTTGATCCTAATCCTCTTGATGACAGAAATTCAAAGGAGCTTTTCTAGATCGTTTCTTTCCCCTTGAGATGAGGAAGGAAAAAGTCCCCGAGTTCATTAATCTCCATCAAGGCAATATGAGTGTGAAAAAATATTTTTTGAAGTTTACTTAATTGAATAAGTATGCTCTAACTTTGGTTTTCGTCTATAGGGCAAGGAAGAGCAAGTTTCTGTCGGGTGCATCCAAAATGGTGGTAAAGGAGTTTCGTACCACCATGTTAAAATTAAGGAGATGGATATCTCCCATTTGATGATACATTCCTAACTAATTGAAGAGAAAAATCTAGAGGAGAAGTCTAGGGAGGCAAAGAAAATAAGGACCAGTGATGGTGATTTTGCTTATTCTAGGTCTGGTGGACATGGACGTTCTCAATTCCGGAAAAGTTATATGGTCAAAGTTATTCAAATTGTCTGGCTTCTAAGTTCAACATGGATAGGGTGTCTAACCCATAAGCTCAAGAAAGTGGCTGGAATTTATCTTCTACTCTCGCTTTCCAAAGGTGTAGAAAGTGTCATGTGCCGCCACTTTGTCAGTTGTCAAGTGCCGCTCGAAGCTTTAGTGAGACTCTAAGTCTGTGGCACAAGATCCATTTGGGAAAATGCTTAGCCGATATGAATAGTTGCTTCAGTTGTGGGAAGAGTGGTCACAAGATGAGAGATTATTTCTGGATTGCTTCTAAGGGTAGGGATGGTAAGCAGGCTCAGCCTAGTGGTTCTGGCTCGGGTGGTCCTCATCAGAATATGTTTTATGCTCTTCAAACTCAACAAGATCATGATGGTTCTCTGGATGTTGTGATTGGTATGTTGATGTGAGGCCAAAATAAATATTTTTAATCATTATATGCCTCGCATTTATTATTTTTATTTGTCCTTTTTGAGCATGGATTTTATGAATTGTGTTAAATGGTATGTTTTATTTGTAGGATTAAATTGGTAGAAAAATGAAGAAGTTTGAAGCTAAAATGAATTAAAGATGGAAGGTTGGAGAAGAAAATCAAACAGACAGCTTAATGGATTAAATTTAATAAAATAATATATTTATATATATAAGGAAATGGCGGCTGGAAATTATGGAATTTCAATTCTTACGCTTGCTTCTTGCTGCTGCCACGTGGCAGCAAGTGAATTGTGCAGAATTATGTTGAGGGGGCAGTACCATTGTTCACTCGGCAAAAAAAAGGAATCCAATTCCTTTTGGTTTTAGATTCCTAATTTAATTTGCACTCAATTATATTATTTTAGGGTTTCTATATTTATAAATAGAGCATGAAAAAGTTATTCTTGAGGGAAGAACCAAGAAATAAGATAAAAATATAAATTTTCTTCTAGCTTAGAAATTTTGGAAGAGTCACCGTAGAGGTCGGAGAATTGTGGTTTATTCTTTCTTCTCCTTTATTATTTATTTGTATTCGTGATTAATAAAAGATAGTTTAGCTATTGTTAATTTTTTATGATTAACACAAACATATTTATTTTAATAAATTTTGATTGTATTTTTCAGATAATGAGTAGCTAAATTTCATACCTAGGGTTGTGGGAACCATAAGCGATTAACAAAGTAAGAATAATAACTAAGTAATTCTTGAATAGTGTTGAAGCATGCAATGATAATTCTTTCGTCTAGAAGTCTTTTTAACGGTGCACAACGTTAAACTCATCGTGTTGCTACTTGCCGGTCCAAAGAGGTAGTTAATAAGAAAAGAATTATCAACATAGATTTAGTGTGATACTATCTAATAGCCTAATGTCAATTGGTGTGAGAGTGAAAACTAAGCCATACATTGATGTGATGTCTAATATGAGGTAAAGGTAAGGGTTAGTAAATTATACACACGTAGCCGGACCAAGGTGTAGGGTGAAATTTTCTATTTGACGGACCAATGATTTAGAGATACATAACTTACCACTTTGCATGTGATACACTAGGATAAGATTACTATAACTTAGTTCAAAGCTATTTTTATTGTTTTTTTTTTCAATTTAAATCCCCCCATTTTTATATAATGACTACCGAGTTAAATATTTGCTATTGACAATATTCTTTCATATTCACAGTGGGATCGACCCCGACTCATAGTTAGGTAAATATATTGCATACGATCATTTATATTTCTTTTCAAGAAGTATATTTGGACGTTATCATATGTTAAAAGTCTTTTATTTTGATTTGTATGCTTTGCTTGATCTGGGTGCTACTTTGTCATATTTTACTACTTATGTGGCCATGAAAGTTTATGTTGATCCTGAAATCTTTTCTAATCCTTTTCGTGTCTCTACTTCCGTTTGTGATTCCATTGTTGCGAACGAGGTTTTAGAAATTGTCCTATTTGTGTTCCTCATAGAGTCACTCATATTGATCTTGTAGAATATGATATGTTAGATTTTGATGTTATTCATGGGATAGATTGGCTTCATGCATGTTATGCTTCCATAGATAGTAGGATCCGATTGGTTTCATTCAAGATTCTTAACGAACATATCATGTCATGGGAATGGGGGAATTATTCTCTTAAGGGTCAGCTAAATGGTAGGCAAAAATTACCCTCCTAAAGTGAAATCACGTACTAAACTTTTGTATGTTTGAATAATCGATTTATATATAAGAGTAAGTTTGAGAGATTATCAATAAAGAGATGCTTATCAAGTTGTTAACACAAACATATAACAAGGATATTCAACAAGTAATATGAGAATCTTAGGAGTGTGCGTAACTGAACACCAATTTAGCATTGTGGGTAATTGTATTGTTGTAAATGGTTGATTATCAATGGTAGGAAACATTAACCTTTACGATAGATATTTATCAATCAACTACTATATTTTATGTGAGTTTTATGAAACCCCAACATGTATCACATGGACAACTAATCCAACACCTTAATTCAGTTTTCTTTATCAAGCAAGACTAGCATATGAATTGAATAAATCTATTATCAACTAGTTCTTCCACTCTATTTATCTTTAACAAGCAAGATTAGAGATCTTAAGCAATATATACATAAGAGTTTGCAACCTCAGACCATAAATGTAAACATGAAGAAATTGTTGAACACAATTAAAAAAATAAATTAATTAAGCAATAAAAAAAATCCACAAACTAATTAGGCATTCAACTACTTAGCAAACACCTAAGACCTTGGGATTTTAGCCACACATTCTAGAATCAAAAGTTTTTTACCAATTTTTTTTTTCTCAATCAAGTCGAGAAGTGCCTCAATCCTCAATTCGAATCAACCCAAATAAAATACCCAATTCCCAAGAACTCATTACAATAATCTCCAAAAGCTTTAGAAGCTTCCAAGTACATAAAATATTCAAATTGATAAAAACTATGTTTCTCTTCTACAAAGGTCTTATTAACATATGTATTGTCCCCCCTCCTCCGATGAGTGATAGATTTATACTCATTTGAGGCCTATTTAGTTCAATTAGTAATGTCTTCTAATGCCTAATTATGTCCTGTTCTAATTATATTGTGATGATTTGTAGCTATGACAGCTAAGGGACAAGGCAAGGATAAATGTTTTGAAGAAACGCCAAAAACATTGAAAAAGAGTAGAAAATCCCAAACTGATGATAGCCTTATAAAAATGGAGAATCGCCTAAATAGGTGAACCTCGCAGAAACGGACAAATATAAGGTCCAAGTGTTAAAACCAAGGGTGAAGAAGAGATGGATCGGTGATCCGCCGAATGTGAAAATGCTAATATGTTGTCCATCGCCGAATGTGACAGTACTCGAAAAAAAAGTGAAGGCTTAAAAGGTAAACAAAAGTGATAATCGGTGATATGCCGAACATGAAAGGTGTGCTCCATTGGGTCCACAAAGTGAGGTTCAATCACCTGAAGTCGAAGGCCTAGAGCCAGTAAAGATGAGCTAAAAGACAGGACGATGGTCTGCCGAGTTGGTTCGGCCAGCCAGATAAATAATGTTGATAACGCTCAAATGTCCTCTTTAAAATCAATTAAAAGGGATAACGGTCGTCGTCAATAAAATTACTCAACTAAGAGTCGGGGCAGAATCCCACACCGAATAGTTTGCAGTTATGAATTTAATTAGAGAGTTAACTAGCAATTAATTCCAATGAAGTTGATATAGCAAATGGGTGGAGAGACCAACCAATTTGAACACTAATTCAGACACCCAATTACCAATATTGAAATAATAAAAAAATTCACGAAACTAATTGATTCTAGGGGTGTGGGGATCGAATGTTGATTTCACTTGGGGTATTATAGAATTTCTTTTACAACTAATAGATCACAAATAAGTTGGGTCATCATAATTGATTGAATCTTCTTTCAATCTCAACACATCCTTTTATAGAATCTCCTTTTTGTCTCATCTGTATGTCATCAGAAACAAAACAAATCCTTATATCTGCAATCAAGTACACTGAATTGCAGCTATTGAACAAATTACCCACTTATATTGGTCTCTTTCGACCACCAATGCAAGATCGAAACTAAAATTAAGTTGGCCATCTTAATATATAAATTATTTACTCGATAAATAGTCTAATCTATAATTCACATCCATAAAAGAGCAATTCAACAAATCCACTAAATTAAATCAACACTCAGCCTCAAAATCACACCCCAAGTGTTTGGGATTTTAGCCACACATTGCAAAGTGTAAATAAATTATACCTTAAATGAAATTATCCATGGGCAGCATGAAATTAAGCACTTAGGAGCAAACTTACTTCAAATTCAATCTTAAATCACAAAATTTCAGTTCACAAATCTAAAAACCCCAAAACTAAGAATTCTTTCACTCAATGGAAAATTATTCTCTCTAGAATGTTGAGACTTTTTCTTTCAATTTTCTCACGCCCTCTTTCTCTTCCTCTAAGCTATTTATAGTTTCACAAAATTTTGCCCAAAAATTAAATCTGAATCTCATTCGGCAATAATATCTGAGTTCGCCAACCACATTCGGCGAATCGCCAATCTTTCTTTAGTTGATCTGTTTCTTGCTTCAGGCTTCAGGAGTTTGAGCCTTATTCGGTGATCCCATTTGAGTTCTCTTTTATTAAATTTGTGAACCACCGATTACCACCTCATGTCGCCCTTTGGACGATTATTTTATCTGCCTGTATTGGTAGATTCGGTGACATCCACTCACTTCACCTTTTATCTTTCGATGGATCGCCATTCTTATGTCACTTTGCTAATTGAAATTGATACTTAACTCAGTGCACTGTCAACTTAGGCGGTCTTCAGTTTATTTGGGGATTCACCCATTATGTTTGGAGATCACAACAGTATATTGATGAGTCTGAGATTTCGACTCATTTAGGAATTTATTTGATAGTTTTAGTGTCCTCAAATGCCTATTTTATGCTCTAAACTGATGTTAAAGTGTTGATTTGCAATATTTAGGGCTAAGGAACAAGACAAGGATACTATCGGGTAAAAATGAACAAACAAGCTGAAGAAGTGAAGAAAAGCAATCCTGGTGTTCGCCAAGACAACTCGGCGAACCATCGAGTGGCTCTTTTGCTCGCCCAATGTTCCAGTGTGCCAGCCTTGGGGAAAAACCAAGTTGGCGACCGAAATGGCCAGTCGGTGAATCGCCGATCCACTTCGCAAAAACAAGTTGGATTGCCCAAAGTTACAGGACCTAGGAGGCTGATGACCAATGCAAAATTGTGCTGGAAGGGAGCAAAGGGCGGATCGCCGAACCACTCAGCGAGGCGCGACTTATTCTGCCAGATGGACTTTCAGTCCAAAAATTGGGCAACTATAAATTGGTATTTAAAAGGAATTTTGAGGGAGTTTCCAGTTCCCATATAGTTCTAATCCCCAAGTTTTCGAGTATTGAGTTTTTCTCTTAGTGTTTTGGAGTTTCCATTGAAGAATTTGAGAATTTCATAGTGGGTTTTTGAACTTAAGCATTTTGGACCATTGTAAAGACTTGAGTATCTTTACCGAAATCATAACTAATGTATTTGGCAATTGTTTCTTTAGTTTTATGATGTGTAGCTAAACCCCAATTCTTGGGGTGTGATCATGTGATTATTTGCTTAATTTTCTTATGGTTATTGTTGTTTAATGATTTATTTGTTGTTTTAATGTGGGTTTGATTGATATATGAGTAGTAATTTATGAATTGTAGTTGCAAATACAATTCTAACTTAGTGTTTTGGGCTTTTTCGAGAGAGAGGTTCTTAATCTAAGGTTATCAATTGATGATTGTAGTGTGTGAGTAGTTGTGGGTTCAGCTCGAGAGAGTGAATCGTGGTTTATTCCTACCTATCTAGCTCGAGAGAGTAGATAAATTAAGGTTTTGGGTTGTTTCATAGTGTTAAGCTTGTCGATATTCGAGAGAAATCGTCTGATTCGTAATAGTTGTTCGAGAGAGAACTATTGCACTTATAGTCCAGCCTACCAATAATGTTTCGGCAAATTATTGTTAAATTTCAATTACCCATATAGTGTAATTAACTTACAATCGATCACATCCCGAGAACCCCTTGTAGTCTTGTTGAAACCCCTAATTTTGCATTCGTTTTAGTTGTTAGTTGACAAACCAATCCCCCCATCTGACATTTTTTGTCACCCCTTTCAATTTAACTACATGTTTTCGATAATTTCTATTCCTATAACCGATTAGATTAAGTTTGCACTTCATAATTGAATTTGAATTTGGACCGCTCCCTGTGGGTTTGACCCCACCCTTTCGTTGGGTTTTATACTAGATTACGATTGTTTACATCTAGAATTGGATGAGGTATATTTGAAACGTTAATAAAAAATGGCGCCTCTGCCGGGGATTGGTGTTTTTTAAAATTCTATTATTGAAGTTGAATTGTAATCTTTTTGTGTTGTAGTTGAATCGACTTACTTAGGATTTTGTTTGTGTTGCTTGTTTTGAATAGAGGAAGAGATGAGCATGAACGGAAGTAATGGTAGCCAAGTGGGCCACCAAGACGATATTAGAAAACTGAATGATGTAAATGAACCAATTCAAATGGGTGGTGTTGGTGCAATACGTACCTCCTGTTGAGGGGAATGTTGTCTTCCATGTTACAAGCACGATGCTACAGCTCCAAATGAAGGATTATACGGAGGGATGGCTCACGAAGACCTCCATGACCATATTCGGAACTTCGTGGATGTTTTTGGTGTGTTCACATTCAAGAACATATCACAAGAATCAATTCGCCTCATGTTGTTTCCATTCTCTTTGATGGGTGAAGCTACCAAATGGTTAGCTGAATTACCGAGGGACTCCATCACCTCTTGGGATGCACTTACCACAACGTTCGAAGTGAGATTCTTTCCCCCATCGAAGATGATGACGCTCAGAGATAGCACCCAAGGTTTCAAATACTTGGATGGGGAACCAATCCGCGAGACATGGCTGAGATTTAAGAAGTTGGTACTTCAATGCCTGACTCACAGACTTCAATTCAACATGTTTGTACAATACTTCTATAGTAGTCTTCACTCAGTGAACAAAGAAGTTGCTCATCAACTTGTTCCCGGATGTATAATGCAACAACCTTATGCAGTAGCATCTCAACTCCTTGATTGCATGACCAAGATCAATAGAGCATGGTACACTCGTGAGGACCAAGTGTCTCATCTCACTTTTAGGATGACGAAAGAGAAGATCGAGAAGGATCAAGAGAGAGACCCAAATATGGCCAAAATGATGACCCAACTGGATATCTTGGCAAAAAATGTGATGGGTAGTGGTTTGAAGAGTGTTAATGTTGTGGGTATTGGTGGAGTAAACCCCAAAGAAGCACAATTTTAGGTGTTGTACAATGAGGAAGTCAACGTCCTTGCAAATCAAGGAGGCAGATGTCGTTCAAACTATCCAAGGCCATGTGGAAATGCAGGTTGGAATAGAGATGATGGATGGGGAGATCGTGATAGGGAATGGCGTGACCATAATGCTACTTCGAATGAGAGGGATGGTGATAAGGAAAGACACATCCCGCCTCATGAAAACCAAAAGCCCAAAGTGCAAAGATTGACCCGGAGAACTTTCGTACAGAAGACATGCTTGCACGCATTCTCAACAAAGTTGAAGGGTCAGACAAAGTGTTGAAAGAGATGAAAGAGGACGTCTCAACTCTCAATCAGACGGTGGTTTCTCACTCAGTCACAATCAAATAGCTGGAGAAACAAATGGGTCAAATCTCAACTCATCTAAATCCAAGGCCAAAAAGATGGTTGCCTAGTGACACAATGGCAAACGCTAAAAATGAAGCTTGAATTGGTATTTCCGTCGTTCCACGATGTTAAATAAGGCGATTCTTGGGAGGCAACCCAATTCTTTGATGTTTTAAATTGTGTTTTTGAATAACATGTGTTGATTTTGCAAGTTGAAAGTGAAAAGTATTGTAAAATGGGCAATTTGACGAGCCACAAGTCCTGTCGGTGACTTGTCGACTCGCAGAACAGGTCGGCGAACCCGACTTGGACCGCTGTTGGAACCACCCAACTTGAGGGGGAACTCTATAAAACTCAGCGCGCCAAAAACTCAGTTAGAGATTCACCAAACAGGTCGGCGAGCGTGACTTTGTCCACCATTTGAACCCCCAAATTGCTAGGAGTTTTGTAAAACTTGGCGAGCAAAAATACCACTCATCGCATCGCCGAGTGGTTCGAAGATCTTGACTTACCTTTCTGACTAGCGTGCAAATTGAAAGGTTTTAAAGGGCCAAACAATTTTAAATTCAAAAATACTTCATTTTCAACTCCCATACTCTCACCCCGATACTATATTTTTCATATTTTAAATTTTACCTTTGTTTCCTTGGGATCTTTTGTCGGGGATGGAACTTGGATTTCCTTGCCGCTCAGCTTTTCAAATATATTTCAGCATAAAGGTTGGTTTTCTGAACCCCGAACTCTATATGTGGTTGAATTTGAATGCAATCGGTATTTCGTTGTTGAAAAGTGTTGGGTTATCATTGTGTGATTGTTTGTTTGCTTAATCTTCAATGAAATAGTAATTATTTGGCCTTTAATCATGATTCCCATGTCGTTGCTTGTTGAAATCGAGTCAAAATTATTTGGTTGTGCTAAATTTTTATTGGGTCTAGCGGGGTGAAGTCTGAGGAACCCCGAATTGTGTCAAATGTCATATTTTCCCCTATGATGTTATGGTTGACGTCATTCTTAAGGGAAAAAAATGTCAAATGGCCAATTTTGGCCAAATCGGGGGAAGTCTGAGTACCCTGAGGGAATGGGTAGTATGGGTCTTGCTTTAATTTCATGGTCTAGGAGTTTACTTTTTATTTCGTGGGCTGCGGGTTTGATTTTGAAAAATGGGGTGAGAAACTGGCACGTTGGGCCATTTGGCGAGCTGAGTCGAGCTCGTCGAGTGGATTGGCGGTTGGCCTAAGCCCCCTAGATCGCCCTTAATTTCCCTAAATAGTTGAGTTTAATTCTCTAACTTATGGTAATATGCTTGAGCTCGCTGACTCGCCGAAAGTGCTTCTTAATCGCCCTTCTGCGCCCCTAATTCCTTAAAATACGTTATTACTTTCGGCGAGCTACTTCTAGCTTGTCGATTGGTGTCAGCAATCCGTCGAAAGGCCCTGAACATCGCTGACCAGCTTTGAATCTTTGAAATTTTTGATTTGGACCTTTCGGCGAGCCCGACCTGGCTCGCCAAAGATGTTCGGGACTCGCTAACCGATTCTGCGAGTCTTTCTGTAACTTATTTTCTGCACTTTTTGTGGAACTTTTTCTAACGTTTTTCTATGTTGTTTGTAGGAATGGCTAGATCCAAAGTTTCTGGAAGAGAAATATTGCCCCAAAAAGGGGCATGAGAAGTCAGTATAGATGAAAAAGGAGCTGCTTCCAAGGCTAAGGCCAAGAAACTCCCTACCTAGGGAGGAAAAGGCAAAGTCAAAGGCAAGGCGCTCGTGGTTGAAACACCGGAGGCCAGCTCCGACAGTGAGGGAATGTACGAGACACACCTTACTACCTCTGATAGTGAGGGCGAATCACAAAGTGATTCTCAGGATCCTATCTCTGAGCCTGAGGATGATCAGTTACTTGAGGCCAAGAGAGCGGAGCTACGCTCCAAGGAAATGAATGATCCGTCTAGGATCTTAGTGCCTTCGACACCCACACCCTCAAATTCAGCTCCAGTGCCTCCTCCAGAGCAGAAAATGGTCCCAGAACCACAATTCAGGGTCCTCCTTCCTGGTCACTCAATCAGCTAAAGGATGAGGGTTTGAGGACCATTTTAGAAGTAAAGAGATTGTATACCGATAGAGTGGTGGACAGGCATCCACAGGTGTGGCGTACTTAGAAGTACCATAACTTTGAAATTTTCATGAAACCTTGGCCCCTACATTCCCAATTGGGTTCGGGAGCTTTATTCGGTGTATGGTGAGATGGTTCCTAAGGGGAAGAAGAAGGCCAACATGTTCATGCCAGTTAATTATGTGATAGTCCGAGGCAAGAAGGTGAAGTATGATAGTTCAAACATCATTGTTGTTCTGGGTGCACTTATGATTTCATGCACAAATACATTGATCTGATACAAAAGAATACCTTGGAGGATCTGAAAGGTTGGTTGGCACCCCTGATATCTTATATCACCCCGAGGTGGTTAGAGGCAGGTGCTCAGATAAAGAAGAAGGACCTTAACGTGGCTTCCAGATTCTGGTTTGGGTTTATCAGCAACTCGTTCATGCTGTCCCATAAAGAGTCTATCCTCTGCCAACCAAAGACGTCCTGTCTGGGGTCCATCATTGATAGGAAGAAGCTTAATTTGGGTTTGATTATTGAGAAAGAGATGGCCATGAGAACAAAAAATGTCAGACCTCTCTCCTATTTCCGGTGTTGATCACCGAATTATATCAACGGGACTGAGTTCCACGAGATGAGAAGAGGGATGTCGAGGTTACACCCACATCTTCTACTGACATCCGGCGTATAGAGACTGAGCACACGCAGGACAAGGCTGATAGGCGGAGGGTAGCCCAGGTGGACGCATCCCCGGAGGTTGACAATGATATTATTCATGCAGAGGCAAGCACACCTACTTCGACCACTGGGCCTTCAGGTACTTCTAGCTCCATTCCTTCCTATACTCTTAGAACTTCTACTGCACCTCCTCCCCCTAGATCTGCTATTGCCTCTGCTTCTAGGCCTCCGATTACCCAAGCGATACTGTTCAAGATGGGGCATTTAGCCCAATCTGTCGATGTGTGTTCCTCCCGGTTAGAGGCTGCTATTCCTGGGATGATTGAGAGGGCCATTGCTGCTGCTTTTACAACCCTTAGGGCTGAGATGAGAGATCACAATTCGGCACTAGATGCCTGTACTATTAGAGTTGCAGCCTGTGAGCAAACCTAAAGTGCTACATAGGAGGTAACGGCCTTGAAGGCCGATATTACTGGGTTGAGGAGATATGTGGACCAGTTGAAGTCCACTGATTTTACTTAACTGTTTAGGACGGTGGAGATCCCAGATGACCCAACCACATATATTCCAGCTTGTTCTGAGGTGCCTCCGGCTACCACCGGAGATGAGGTTAAAGCTGAAGTTGTTGCTGCTGAGTCCGAGGTTGAGACATATGAGGAGAAGCTAGGTGTGACTAATGGGGCTGTCTACGATGATCTGGTAGACCTAGAAGGAGCCATAGTGCATACAACTGTACATGCCTCTTTGACGGATGTTTCCATGGCGGGCACCAGTGGAGCCAAGGATGCCGAGATATTGGGCACTAATGCCCAGACAAAGGGAGCTGTGGATATGTAGACTTCACCTCAGGCCTAGCCTGGCAGGATGATTATTTTTTCCTCCTTTGCTGTTATCTTATTGATTGTTTTGTTGTATATGCATTTGAGGACAATTGCATTTTTTTTGTTGGTGGGGTGAGGTATTTCCATACCTACCTCATTTGGGTTATTTTGTGAATATTGGAGCTTATTGGTTTATATATATATTTGTTGTGGAATTGTGGTTGTTGATAAATTATGGCCCATTGTTTGATAGAAAATGGTTTTAAACCAAATTTTAAAAAATTTCCACCTCTTTTATGTGTGATTGTGATTGTTCTTGTACAAATTTGAGTGTCGGTTGTGGTCAATACTGATGAATTCAACAGTGCTCTTAATTGAACAAAATGAATGTACAGCTACGAGGAGGCAAACTAAGTTACATAGGCAATATGTGAACTTTTAACATCTCGTTGTGACTAGCCAGTTGTTGAATGAGTCTCTTGTGATGAACATTGAACGGTAGCTAGAAAGTGTGTAGTCTTGTTTGATAATTGTATCAAGGCCTTGTGTGGTGAGGTCGTATTGAACATTGTGCTTGATGACATTTAGAATTTTCCCCATTGGTCCTGTTGATTGAGTGATGCAAGCATTAGACATGATCTTAGGCAAAAAATTTAAAGAGTGAGCCTATTTGACAACATACCTCTTTGTGGCCAACCTTGTGAGAAGTGTGAACCTTGCTTGGCCCCTTTTGAGCCTAACCTTTTCCTGGAAGAAACATGAACAATTGTGACCACTCTTTATCTCTTCACCCATGAATTTCATGAATTATGGTTTGTTTGAATAGTCAACTGAGGACAAAAGCCTCAGTTGGGTGTGTGGTGAAAAAGAAGGAAAGTCAAGAAGTGCGAAAAATTCCTTCTTTGATGAATTGTTTTGAAAAAAAATGGAACCCCTTCATTTAAAAAAAATAAAGAAAGAAAATGACTGAAAAAGAGAAAAAGTTGTGAAATAAAGTGTGTGAAAATAGTGAAAGAAATGGGGTATCCGGTGATTCATGTTATCTAAATAATGGGATGGAATGTGAACATGATTTAAATGTGAAGAAGAAGTAGAAAAAGTGATTTTTAGGCCATACTTCATGAAGTAGAAGCCACTAAGCCTAAATGACCAAACCTTTACACTCAACCCCGTTACAAGCGTTAAAAAGTCCTTTGTCATCTTGAGTGAGCGAAACGAATGTTGATTGGAAAATAAGGGCAAGCCTATGGGTGGAGTAATGCATGTGTTCATCTTTGTGAGTGTGAGAGTTGTATGTGATTACGTGACTTTTAATTGTTGAGAAATTTTGTGTGAATATGGAATCATCTTTGTTGTGAGGGCATTTGAATACTTTTTTTGAGCTTGAACATGCATTTGAAGCAAGCATTGCGAGCTTGAGTACTCTTGATGATGGTGAGTCACAATTTGAAACTTTAAGTGCACAATTGATCATTGTATTAGTAATTTGAACCTTGTTGTGTGCATTTATGCGAGTCTTATGCAACACTATTTGTAGACATCCTTGTTGAACTGATTGATCTTGATTTTACTTGAGGACAAACAAAAGTTTAAGTTGGGGGTGTTGATGAGTCTGAGATTTTGACTCATCTAGGGCTTTGTTTTGACAGTGTTAGTGTCCTCAAATGCCTAATTTATGCTCTAAACTGATGTTAAAGTGTTGATTTGCAACATTTAAAGCTAAGGAGCAGGGCAAGGACACTATCGGGCAAGCGTGCCAGCCCTTGGAAAAAACCAAGATGGCGACAAAAATGGCCCGTCAGCGAATAGCCGATCCACTCCGTGACAACAAGTTGGATAGCCCAAAGTTACAGGACCTGGGAGGCTGATGACCAATGCAAAATGGCGATGGAAGGGAGCAAAGGGCAGATCGCCGAAGTACTAGGAGAGGCTCGACTTATTCCACCAAATTAACTTTCATAAAAAAAAGTGGGCAACTATAAATTGGAATTTAAAAGGAATTTTGAGGGAGCTTCTAGTTCCCATATAGTTCTGATCCCCAAGTTTTCGAGTACTGAGTTTTTCTCTTAGTTTTTTGGAGTTTCCATTGAAGACTTTGAGGATTTCAAAGTGGGTTTTTGAACTTAAGCAATTTGGACCATTGTAGAGACTTGAGTACCTTTACCCAAATCATGGCTAATGTATTTGGTAATCGTTTCTTTATCTTTATGATGTGTAGCTAAAACCCCAATTCTTGAGGTGTGATCATGTGATTAGTTGCTTAATTTACTTATGGGTATTGTTGTTTAATGATTTATTTGCTGTTTTAATGTCGGTTTGATTGATAGTTGAGTAGTAATTTATGAATTGTAGTTGCAAATACAATTCTAGCTTAGTGTTTCGGGCTTGCGAGAGAGAGAGGTTCTTACGCTAAGGTTATCAATTGATGATTGTAGTGTGTGGATCATTGTGGGTTCATCTCGAGAGAATTAATCTTGGCTCATTACTACCTATCTAGCTCGACAGAGTAGATAAATTAAGGTTTTGGGCTATTTCATAGTGTTAAACTTGTCGATGTTCGAGAGAAATCGCTTGAATCGTAATAGTTGTTCGAGAGAGAACTATTGCACTGATAGTCCAACATACCCGCAATGTTTCAGAAAATTATTCTTAAATCTCAATTACCCATATATCATAATTAGCTTGTAATCGGTCACTTCCCGAGAATCCCTCTTAATCTTGTTGAAATCCTGTTTTCGCATTTGTTTTAGTTGACAAACCAATCTCCCCATCTGACATTTGTTGTCACTCATTTCAATTTAACTACATGTTTTTGATTATTTCTATTCCTATAACCGATTATATTACGTTTGCATTTCATAATTGAATTTGAACATATACCGCTCCCTTTGGGTTCGACCCCAACCTTTCGTTGGGTTTTATAGTAGATTACAATCGTTTACACCTATAATTGGATGAGGTGTATTTGAAACGTTAATCGTATACTTCACACTTCCTTTCGCATTTTGGTCATTCTTCAAGAATCACTCATTTCCTTGTTTGTTTTCCTTCATAGCTAGAAATCATCAATATATCATCAGAATAGGACAAAATTAGGCATTGAGGACACTAAATATTGAGCTAAATAGACCTCAAATGAGTGCAAATCTACCACTCATCAACACCCCAACTTAAACTTTTGCTTGTCCTCAAGTAAATAAAGAACACAATTAGCTCAATAATGGTGTCTACAATAATACTTAATGAGGGCTAGCATGCAAGCCTCATAGCAAGACTACTCTCAACAACAAGGTACACTCAATCATGATCAAAAAGTTTCAAATGGTGACTATCCGGTCTCAACACAAACTCAAGCTCACTTTAGCTTCTTATCTAATGAAAGAACATGTTTAAATAAATGTATTAAAGTGCCTTCACATCAAGAATGCTTCCATGCTATCACAAAGCAAAGCAACAATGGTATAAGGAATCAATGCAACTCTCACTCTCTAAAAAGAGAAACACATGCAAGCTTTGTTCCACAGATTTGCCCATATTTTTCAATAATCCCACAACCTCGTTCATGCAAGATCATAAGGGGCTTATAGGCTTGTAATTAGTATGAGGGTTAAGGTGTGGTCAATTTGGTTTTGTGAGTTGACACCAAATTTTTGTCTGATATTTTTAATGTTATCTCATTGGTTAAATAATTCAAAATACATGTTTTGTAATTTTATTGTAATTTGTTGATAATTATTGTTATTTCTCAAAATATTAGGATTTTAATTGGTTAATTTTGTTTACATTATTTTTGTCACAGCCGTTTGAATACGTTTAAATATTTGGTCATTTTTTATTAGATCATTATTTCTATTAAATTGCATTTTTACAAGCCACTAGTTATGTTTGTTACATTTTTAATATTCATTTTATTCTTTACATTTGTTAGTATTCATTTTGATATTTTGCACAGTCCAGAAATTCATTAAAATATGGATAGGATTGCATATACAAATATTTTATTAACCTATGGACTTGGCCAACAATTTTGAGATAATGGTATTGTATTATTAGTGGTTTTAAATTTTCTATTTAAACAATAGTTTGTTCATTAAGTAAGTGGTGGTGGATAAGATTTTAGGGTGTAATTTTCAAATTTTTTAGTGTTCAAGATGTTCTTTGAGTGCTCATAATTTTTTCGGTGAAAGCTCCACCAGAATCCAATGAGTCCACCACCCAAACCCCCTTCATTTTTTCCTATTTTTCTAACCGTCCAACCACTAGTGACCACCGGAAACAACCACCAAAGTAGCCTCCCTCCACCCCATTTTAAAAAATGAAAATTTTGTTTATGTTTATATTCTTTGTTTGTTAAAATTGACCGATGAAGAAATTAGCGTCGATTTCCAAGGCCTCCCATGTCTCACGACCCGAGCCTACACTTGAGAACCATTGTTGGTCCCTAAGTGAACCCTCATCCTGGCTGGCTACAAACGGATGACTAACTCAAGCATACATAAGCTTAAAACTGAATTAAATTCATTGAACTCCAATAGTGAACTTTAAGAAAGTCTGAACATTACTGAAAATTAAGTAAATACAAAAAGCTCTTCAACTCTGTCTATATATGAAGCCTCTACTATAATAGAAAGATATCGGGACAAGACCCCAGACATCTCAAAACTACTAACTATAAGGTAAAGGAAAAGTCCTCCGGAATATAAGAAGGCTTACCAAAGCTGACTGGAATATCACATGACCTCAACGAAATGCCTATTGATGATCCTAAATACCTGTATGTGCATCATGAAACGATGCAGGCCAATGGCTCAGCACATGGAATGTACGAGCATGTAAGCAGAATTCTAAAGCATAAACATAAGCTTGAACTTGATAAAAAGAAACATCATTATCTCTTCTTAACTCTCACAACTAAACTCAACTCAAGAATAAGATACTCAACTCAAGAATAAGATACTCAACTCAAAGATTAGATACTCAACTCAAAGATATGATACTCAACTCAAAGGTACTCAACTCAAGATACTCAATGATAAAGCAACAATAAGAGATGCAATATTTGCAAAACTTTTAAAATAGTGGATAATAACTCAGTTGTATTGAAGAATACAATAATAACTCAATTTGTATATCAAAATACAATAGAAATTTGTGGGAGATTCTCTAACCAACAACCATCACTATGAGCTATGTGTTATACAACGTAGAGCCCACGTTGCCAGAACTGTCATATACTTTACCGGGGTATAGAACCTACTACTATGTGGATCCACTACTCTATACTAAAAAGCATTAAGGAATTATTTAAAAAGTGGACAATAACTCAATTGTATTGAAGAATGCAATAATAACTCAATTTTTATATCAAAATACAATATAACTCTGTGGGAGATTCTCTAACCGACAACCATCACTATGAGCTATGTGATGATACATCGTCTAGCCCACGTTGCCAGAACTTTCATATACTTTGCCGGGGTATAGAACCTACTACTTAGTGGATCCACTAGTCTATGCTAAAAATCATTAAGCAATCATCTAAAAAGTATGACCCTTTCTACCCACGTTGGCTACATAGTTTTTGGGGGTTGTTAGTTATACGAACTCTCCCCGATATCGGTGCTCAACACTACTCCAAAAATATACTAGTTCATATGTTAATAAACATAACTCTTTCTGTGTTTTGAGATTATTACTCAAAAATCTCTCTTAAAAGAGATGGTACTCAAATTGGTCAAAACTCTTTTGGAAATCTCAGTTTCCTCTCATCTTAAATGTAAAACATTTACTCTTGGGATTACGTAGTTCCCATAGATCATTTTAAAGAAAATGAACTTATCTCTACTCTTCCTCAACTCAGTACTCAAGTCTTGAAAATAAGTTTTAAAATAATTTATAAGAAGACTTCTTAAAATAGTGTTCATGCCGAGCTATGGACGTGAATGACTCAATTCAAGGTTTTCAATAACGATGCATAGAAATCAATACTTGGAACTCAGCAACTCCAAATCTGAAGGAGTCAATGATACTATTCATCTCAAGAATGCTTCACTCGGAGGGTTCATGCGGAATTATGGGCATGAACTACTCAACTCAAGGACACAATGTCATCTCAAAACTGCTCGACTCATAGGGTTTATGCGGAATTATGGGGATGAACTACTCAACTCAAGGACCTTCATAGGGAACATGTAGTTTCCCCATGATTAGGAATATAATCCCAAAATGATTAGGAACTAAATAATCAAGATTTAGAACTTGAAGATACTACTCCTCTCAAAGATACTAAACTGATGGAGTTCATGCGGAATTTATGGGCATGAACAACTCGACTCAAGGGTCTAAATAACAATATGGAACTAAGGTATACGACTCTTCTCATTCTCATACTCACTTCCTCAAAACTCAATTTAAAACTCAAGTGTTGGCTTTGAAAAACTTCTCAAGATTTATAACTCAAAATAGGGTTCATGCTAAATTATAGACATGAACAAATCAACTCAAAGAGCTCAATAAAAATATAGAAACTCAATAATTAGGAATAGAATTTTTAAAAGAACCATGAACTCAAGAACTCAAATTAACTTATCTCAAGAATACTCAAATCTAGGGGTAGAATCCAAGATTTTTCTTTTACTGATTTGAAAGAAGATGTAGGGTGTGAGGAAGAACTAGTCCAATACTATGATAGCCTTACATACCTGAAAGAACAAGTTTCTTGAAGAATCTTGAAGAAGAACTTGATTAGAAGCCTTGAAACCCTAACTTGAAGGTAAACGATCAAGAAAACCTTTTTTGAGATTCTTGAATTAGATTCTTGAAATAGCTATGGCCAAGAATTTTGATTTTCATTAGTGATTCATAATTGTATGGAGAAATTTGAGTTGAAAAGAATAGAATTCATTGAGAAAGACTTACCTTGAAGAAGAATCTTAAAAAAGATTAAATGAATCTTGAATGAAGTCTTCTACATTTATTTTTCCTTAGGGATTTGACCTAGGGTTTGAGAGAGAAGAGAATATTGGATTAAAATATGAAAATCTGATTTTTTTAGCCTTTGATTAGTCAAGAAATTTGTTTAGGGTTTTCTTGGAGGTAAAAAGACATAAACGACCCTTTTTAATGTTCTCCCGTTGGCTAATTCGTAACAATATTATATCAGGTTACTAAAATTATCATAACTTTTTACTCAGAAACTAGATTGACGTGAAATTAGTGGCATTTGAAAGTAGATTCAAATAAATTTAATTTGATAGATTATGGGTCACGTAACTCTTTATATTCTAAGAGGTATGGTCGTTTGAAGTTGACTCAAGTGGAATCTTACATCAAAACTTAATCGATAAGGAAACTTCAAGAACACTTATCAAGAAATTAAATTGCTCAATATTTATGGATAGACTCAGAAAATAAATTCATGATTGGTGTGTGTATGGGTGAACAAACCCAGCACTATAGAAGCTTACATGCCTCAAAGAAATTGGTTCTTGGCGAAATCTTGAATTGCTTGAACGAACGCTTGAATCTTTGAACTTTTTTTTCTTCTTGAATCTTCTCTGTAAAACCCTAAATGCTTTTGGGGATTAAGACCCTTAATTGGGTGTAATTCGCATTTAGAAGAAGTGAGGTTAAGGAAAAGACTAAAATACCCCTCCTATTTTCGGGCATCTTTTCTTAAATGGACAACGTGACTTCAAAGGGTAATATCTCCCTCATACGAGCTCGAAAATTAGCAAACTAGGTGGCGTTGGAAAGAGGATTCAAATATATTTCATTTAATATGTTTCGGATATCCTAACTCATCCTGTACTGCAAGTTATGATCATTTGAAGTTGACCCAAAACTTAGAGGAACTTAAAGATGACTTGAATGAACCCTCGTTAGTTCTTTTTGGAACTCAAGGTGCTACTTCTAGTGATCTTAATACTTATGAAAATGATAAATTCCTCCGTAAATTCCTACTCACAATGAAGGATGGTTTGAGTTTTAGTTCAAAATTCTTTTAGGGTGTTGCACCATGTTAATTAGAAGGGTTTTTATTTTTAAGTTATTATTCGATTTATCCATTTTAATTCATATTTATTTATTAATAACAGTTTTACTAAGTGTCTTTACAGGTACCCCGAGTTTCTTTCAATTGAAGCTATTCGAATGAAGTTAGAATTATATTTTTTATTCATTTTTTTGAGTATATCTATGTTACGTAAACCTTAGTCCATTTCTTATATTATTGTTTTATTTTATTACTTATCTATATTGCATGTTTATTATACTTGTATATTATTTTTATTTTCTCCTCAATTTGAAAAAATGAATTTAGTCGGGAACCACAGTTGTGGATTTTGAAGGATGCCTAACAACTTCCTTTTGGAACCACTTGAACCCTTACCTAGAATCTATTGGTTTCGTAGACATTTCTCTTTAGTTAATTTATTAATCGGTTCCTAGTTTTCCTAATATTAGGTGTCAACTCCCTTTAAATCCTTTCCCTTTTTAAAATTATTTTAACCCTTTCAAAATATATTTTTTTTGAGTCACCGCAATGTTGCACCCTCTCTAAGGATGTCAACAGAATGACGACTCTACTGGAAAAATAGAGGTTCTAACCATTATGGGTTCATTTTTTTCATATTGAGGAGACTATTCTTTTATTATATAATACATTGTACCTTGTATATTTTGTTGTTTTTTTGTATATTGTATTTATAATTCATTTATATACATGGTCATTGTATCATGTCATGATTTTCGCCAACGACATATAGAATAAATTAGGACAAGCACAATTACGTTGTTAACCGCGGTCATTTTTTAGATAAACACCTTATTTTTTGGAGTAGTAAATGAGTAGTTGGTTTGTGGTCGTCTAACACCGTTTATCGTCTCCACCCCACATTTTGTCCAACTTGGGTAACCGGTCCACTTTCAAATAAGGTCTACTCTTAGTTATCTCTCATTACAACATTCATAGTTTGAGTTCATTCTCCATTCAAGTCACAATCTTTTGAAACTACGTTTAACCTGATTCCTACTTAAACGAGATAAGTAGGCGCCAGAACGGTTTGGTCATGTTCCCCCATAAGCTTTCCATTATTTCAAAACGAAAACTAAGGCAAAATTTTTGAGGAGGTCTCCAAAAGTTTCACAAAGGAGATAACTGTTACAAGATTGAATACAAGAGGTTGTTAAACCTGAAACAGGGTCAAAATTTTTAAGCAATGCCCTCAATAATTTCACCAAGGTTGTACTTAGACTCCATATTTATGAGGCATCACTCCAAGTTGGTTTGTACATTTCGCATTAATTTTTTGCACATGGTGTTATATTCATTGTATATCTCTGATTTTATTTCTCTTACATTCCATTAAAAAAGATTTTGTTTGACATTTTTAAAATTTGGGTGGTCTGCTCTTCAATGTGGCTCATCAGTATTACATTCCTAATATTTTTCTTTCAAAAAATTTATTGTTATTCAATATATATGTTTTATGCCACATCTAAACAAACTACGCAAACTTGATTCTCATCAATGAGATATGTAGGAAGCCCTTCTAGGGTTCAGTATTCTATATTCAAAAGATTTTATTATTATTTTTTATTCTTTTTAAATTGTTTATATTTGTTTTAAATTATTTTTTGACTTGGTTGGTGCCAACATAGTTCAAGTCTGCATATGAAAAATAATTTATACAATGTTGACTTCTTGTTAAAGCATAGATTCTTTTGGTACCTCTCACTTATACTTTATTAACACTTGAAAATATTCTCTTGCATGCAATCAAGATTAGAATAAAATCAGATTCATTGTTTCATGTGCATTGTGTGGTGAGTTTTGATTAAATTCAATTGTGTTGCACTGTCGATCTAGAACTTGGCTTGAATCTTTGTTGAGGCAAAATCATGAGTAATGTTTAATTTGAAAAATGATTATAGGCCTTCTTTTACCCGTTTGAGACTTTCAAATCCCGCCGAATGACATTAATCCTTAGTATGTCTCACTTTCAGCCTTAAACCTTTTCTTTGTACAACACCATTTTAGCCTATACGATTTCTGAGTGCTTATACGCACTATCCCTCTTTTGGGCTGACTTTCTTGAGCGCACTGAAGATGTGCAAGTTACAAAAAAAACTTTCAAAGCTTAAATTTATCAAAGACAAAAGTTATAAAAGTCCTTGAAAGTCAAGAATACAAAAATAACTTCAAATAAAGAATAAATAAGAAAAAATTGAAAATTGCCCGCAAGTTCAAGCAACCAAAATTGCAACAAAAGAAGAAAAAAATACTCCAAACAAAAAGGAGAAATTTCAAAAGATGATGAGGTGGGGAGAAGAATAGACAAGCAAAGCTTCAAAAAGTCAAAAATGCAAAGAGAAGGGATAATAAAGAGAATCGAACGCTAAAAGTGTAACAAATATTGAAAGCACAAATTCAGTGCAATGTTCAAGAAAGGATTAAGTCACTTTTACCCCAAATGAATACTCTACCCGTCTCTAAGCCTACATTACAAGCCATTGACAAGTCCTACATAATTTCATTTCACATGTTCTCACATTAGAGGAGATTTACATGAAGGCCAAGCCTATGGTATCACAATTGCATGCATTGAATATTTTTTCGAGTGTGAGTGGATTTTTTTAAGTGTCCCCAAATCAAAATACTTTAAATGTATGCAAATTGAGACTTTTTTTTGTGGTGAGGACACTTGAAACATGATGTTAGATCTAGTTCAAAGAATTTGTTTGAAGCAAACAAATCTTGTCGTTACTTAAGTACATTTGAGGTACCACTTGAATCCATAGGAATTACCTCGAAATCAATCTCAGCTGGATGAGAAAGAATTATGAGAAAATTTTATACAATACTTATTGCTGGGACTACCCAAGCTGAAACATATTTCATTGTCCAGAAAATAAAAATGAGTTGATACCCACTTTTTAGTAGTTATCTGTCAAGACCCGGGGTACTCCCTAGATGTAACAAGGCACATAGAACCCTAAAAGGCACCATGTAAGACACTTAGCATATCATAACATAAGCACAGAACAATAAAGAGTAAAAATGCATTTCAAGTCCAAAATTATCATAAAGGAAACCGGAAGTCTAGAGTTGTGTCAATTTAGCCATCTATTACAATACTTGAATCAAATAGGGACACAGTCTGTACAACACAGTTTTAAAAGAAAATACTAGAAATGAAACTGCTAAGTGAAAAACAGCCATCCTCGAATCATGAGTACTCACCAACAAGCTAGGAAAAATGAGTAAATCCAAGCTCTAGCCACAATGAGGACCACCTTGAGAACCGGACCCTACACTTGGGAAAAATGTAGGAAAATGTGGGTTAGTACAAAAATGAACTAAGTATGATAGTCATGCATAAAAACCTTAAAAGCATGCTAATTCATATTCTTGTTCATATTGTTGCAATTGTGGGATAAGTCTTAACCGACATAGACCAAGTGAGATTAACATGGAATCCGATGTCTACCCCACGTCGAAAGGGGTCATCCTACTTGCCTAAGGTAGAACCATACTCTTAGCTTAGGTGGATCCACTAGCTAAATAACTATGAAGGCACATAGTTTATGGGATAAGGAGATTGCTACTAGAAACCCGGACTCAACTAAGGTAGGAGGTCTCCATCTCATGAGATACATACTTTGGGAAGACGGACTCAACTAGTGTATAAGCTTCTATTTCATATTCAATATCCACTCGGTGCTAAGCATTACTTCCCATGGATTACACATTAAGTCTTAAATCAAGTTCACATTTATGGAAGAATGCCTTGACACTCAATCCAACATAATTCATAAGATAGCTCCTAGATTCAATAAGTGAGAATCGCCTTTCAACCTTAGAGTCATCATATTGTGAGAAAACCTTTCACATCTTATCATATTCATACATAGGTGTGTAAATGACAATATCCTTTCATCAATACACAACAAGTTCATAATCATAATCACTTTACTTTCAAAGTGTTCTTAAAGCATAACTAAACTTCATAAATCATGCATAATATCATAATTTGCCCTTTCAAGGGTCAAAACTCATATCATATCAACACATCTAGAATTCACTACATTAGACATGGATATTCACATAATTCAAGTAATACACCTTCTACAAGCATAATCTCATAACATTCTTCTATAATCAACAAACCCACATCTCAAGATCATAATTGGGAAGATAGGGGATTTCATGGATTCTTTGGGAATTCAATATAAAACAGTGTAAAATCATCAATTTATCCATAATAAAACATAATTCAATCATTATAAACGAATTTGAAAGAAATCCATGAGATTAAAGTCAAACCCTAATTTTTGGGAAATTTCTAGTTTTGAAATTGAATTTGGAAGGACTCCATTGATGAAGCCTATCCATAGATGAAGTACTACCATACCTTAATAATGAAATCCAATGAATTTGAGTAGAAAAATTTGTTCCTTGAACCCTAGCTCTAACTTCCTTCTTCTTTTTCCTTGAAGTTCTAGAGAGAGAATATTTGGGGAGAAGTTGGTTTTTATTTGGGATTTTGAAATTGTGAGAAAGATGACTTCATTTAGGGGTCTTAAATCATTATATAGTTAGTCTAAATTAGTATAAAACGACTTCACTTAATAACTAATTAATTCCGTAAAACCCTAAAGTGCCCCTAACTAATTTCTCAAAACCGTCTATAGCTCGTGCTGGTGAAATGTGGGTCGGGGTTTTGGGGCTTGATTTTGTAGGATTGACTGACGGCCCCTCACCCATGAGGCGTGGGTTCCCTATGTGGGTCACTGCCCAAGAAGCTTCTAAGGGTCCTCCCCAAGGACCCATGGTTGGTCCTTGGGGGTCGTACCTTGACGTTCTAACACGAAACAGTATATTCTTAGGTACGAGGAGGTACGTTTACGACTCTAACCCTCGTGTTAAGCTCTAGTTTAGCCTACTAGTTTCCGGAGTGTTACAATATCTCCCCCTTGAAAACATTCATCCTCGAATGACGATCTAGACACCTTACAGAAATAAAGACTCAAGACTAGCATCCCATAATGCATGTAAGATAAAAAATAATGCACAATTTAAAGGAGGAAACTTCAACTCCATCTCAAACATAATTAATGCAACACAAGGAAGTAGGAACTATATCTAACAAACCATTTTGCATGAAACTCAACATTTCTCGTATTCATAGGAGGAACTTGCTTCTCCAACTAAAAGCATGCTCAACACAATATCATGGAGCAAATTATGCAATTTCTCTCAATAGCATACTAAAGCATGTTCATTAATTCATTTCATGAAGTCAAATAGGCAATCCTTACTCGCACAACAACATGAGTAAAATCAATCATAAAAACTCATTTTCTTACGAAACATGAATTTCATCAAGAACATGCACATTATAAGAAAATCATGGAAAAATACATATACACACATGACTCCCAAAATACTAAAACTCAAGAGGAACTACTTACCTCAAGCTTGAATAGGAGTAGAAGGAAAGAGATGAGGATATTAGAACTTCATATCGTCCTCGGCCTCCCAAGTTGCACCCTCAGCTAAGTGATTCCTCCACAAAACCTTTACGAAAGTTATTTCCTTGTTTCTTAATCTCTTGACTTGCTGGTCTAGGATCTCTACCGGAACCTCTTCATATGAAACACTTTCGTCAACTCCCAACCCTTCTGGGGGAATAATGGATGTCGAATCCCCAATACACTTCTTAAGCATAGAAACATGAAATACTGAATGAACTGGGGCCAACTCATTTGGAAATCTAACTCATAGTCAACTTTCCCAATACACTTCAAAATTTGGTATAGGCTCGCTCACATACCGGGGACTAAATTTTCCCTTCTTGCTAAATCTCATCACTCCTTTCATAGAAAGAGATTTTTAGAAAGACCCAATCATTAACTTCAAATTGTAGATCCCTTCTTCTCAGATCGGCATAAGACTTTTGTCTATTTTGAGCCGTTCTTAACCTCTCTCTGATAAGCCTCACTTTCACAATGGATTCATAAAATAGCTCGAGACCTATCAAAGCAATTTCACCTACCTCAAACCAACCAACCGGAGACCTACATATCTTACCATACAAGGCTTCAAAGGTAGCCATACCGATACTTGAATGATAGCTATTATTGTAGGCAAACAATATTAATGGCAAGTGGTCATCCCAATTACCCTTTAAATCTATAACACATGCCCTCAACATATCATCCAACGTTTGTATGGTATGCTCTGTTTGCCCATCGATTTGGGGATGAAAAGTCATGCAAAGGTTAACTTTGGTGCCAAGACCCTTTTGGAATGACTTCCAAAAGTGTAAAGTAAATTGAGTACCCTGATCCGAAATAATTGACAAAGGAACCCCATGCAACTTCACTATCTCTCTTATGTTCATCTTGGCATAGTCTTCCGCCAAAAAAGAACCTTGACGGGGATAAAGTGGGCTGATTTTTTCATCCTATCTATAATGACCCAAATAGAATCATGTTGCCTTTGAGTGAGAGGCAAACCCACAATGAAATCCATATTCACCTCTTCCCACTTCCAAGTGGGAATACCTGTATCTTTGGATAAGCCTCCCGGCCTTTGATGCCCAACCATAACTTGTTGACAATTCAAACATTTGGCAACAAATCCCACAATATGTTTCTTCATTCCTGTAACACCCAAGATTTAGAGAAGGGAAAATATTCACTTCTTAGTCGACTAGGAGATCTGCTGAGTCGACTAGGCGATTAGCCGAGTCGACTTGGCGATCCGCCAAGTGGAGCCTCCTCGCCCTTTGGCTTGATCCCTGATGTCCTGCATTCTGTAACTTTAGGTGATCAATGTCAGGATCACCATTATAGTCGGCAAGTCACCAAAGTCGACTCCCCCATCGCCAAAGCTGACTTAACCCCCAATCGACTCATTATAATATTAGGCGAGCTGAGGGAACATTTGGCGAGTCTCCAAGTGCCCTTGGCGAGCTTCAGCATCCAAATCAGCAGATTTTAAGTTGGAGGTCTTAGGGGTCTTTAGTTATTTTCCTAATTATAAAATAGGTAATTTTTAGACTCAAATTCCGGGGGGGGGGGGGGGGGGGGGGGGGGGGGGGGGGGGGGGGGGGGGGGGGGGGGGGGGGG
>JAJOOH010024095.1:0-39117 GCA_029582605.1 Solanum gracilifrons | reverse complement strand
CCACCCCCCCCCCCCAAAAAAAAAAAATTAAGTTTGTTTTTAAAAAATATTTTCAATTTCAAAATTTCATTTTTTCACCCCTACCCTCGACCCCCCAACCCACCCACCCCCTACCAGCCCACCACCCCACACCCCAAAAAAAAATATTTAAGTTTGTTTTTAAAAAATATTTTCAATTTCAAAAATTATTTTCTACTCTAGTAAAAATAAAAGATATTTCTCAAAAAAAAAATTTATTCATAAATCAAACACTAAAAATCTTTTCCGAAAAATATTTTCTAATCACCAACCAAACATGAGAAAATAAGTCAAAAATCAACTTGTTTTCTAGGAAAACATTTTCTAGGAAAACATTTTCCTTCGTACCAAACACACCCTACATCTACTATACATTAAATTTGATAGAACTATAATAATAATAAAAAAAGAAGAAGCAAAAACTCACATCATTTAGAGATATATAATTTTTATAGTTTCTACTATATTTAATGAATATAGAGCATTGCCTTGAGAAACTTGAGCACCGAAATGTTTAGTGAATACTTTTAAGATATTATTTTATAAATACCGTCAAATATGAGGGACCATTTTTGTTATTTTGACACATCTGGGTGTGGGAAAACTTTGATAGATACGCACACAAAGAAGCCCCTTTCGTCTTCCTAGCTCGTGAATTTTTTTCCTTCAATTTGTTGGCGGAATTAACGGCGGGTTTTCGGTGGTGGTGCCACTGGTGTTTCCGGCGACATGACATAAAGTCGAAAGCGTTGCCGATCCAGGGTTCCACCTGAGAAGTGAGGACCTCCACCTCATTCGCCGCGTTTTTTCCTTCTTCGATCTCTGCATCCCGCAGCTTGCTTTCAACGATTTCATCTTCTTTGTAACTCGTGTTTTTTAGGTTTTCTCCTACCCTTTTACGTGTTTTGATGCATTTCTGTTCTCTGGATGTATTTCATATTCTTAATCTCTTCTTCTCTTCCTAGCTGCATGTCGGCTCTGCTTTTGGTTTTTTGTCGGAGATAGTATAGAAATGCTACAAGATCGCACATTTTGAATTTTTTTCGCTTTTTTATTGCTGGGTATTTTTTTTTTTGCTTTTGTAAAGAAACTCACATTTTGAATTTCTCTTTTTTTTTAAAAAAATAATTGTTGCGGGATCTCAGAATTCCGAATTTGAGTGCTTTGAAACTTTGGATAGGCTTGAAATGACATAAAGCACCTGTTCTGACATTCTTGTAGATCTTTTTTTTTTCTCCCTCAGAAAAGCTATTGATTTTGATGAAAACATTTCTAGTTTGTTTTAAAAGACGTATTTTGAATTGAAATTAAATGGGTCCGAGTTGAACCAGACTTGATTAATGTTATGGGTTGAAGGTTTTAATGTTGGAATGTTCTAATTGATTTACTCTTCCATTTGAAGGAAAGTTGTAGTTGATGTGATTGATAGAAATGTCTTTGAAGAGCATTGTTCGTGAGATGAAAGATGGTATAGGGAATATATCAAGGAGGGGAACAGAAAGAAAGCATTGGAGCAACAGAACCCGGTCACATATAGTCCCTGATGTGGCCCTTTCTGATCCAATTGAACAAGGACAATGGGCAAATTTACCACCAGAACTTCTTTTGGATATCATCCGCAGGGTTGAAGAGAGTGAGGCATCATGGCCTGCTCGATCGGCCCTTCTCTTTTGTGCATCTGTTTGCAAATCATGGAGGGAAATTACCAAGGAGATTGTTAAGACTCCTGAGGAATGTGGTAGGCTTACCTTTCCCATTTCACTGAAACAGGTAATCACCTTAATCTATTTTACTTTCCTTTCTATGTCTATTTTTTATGTTGATTGATATTAAAAGATAGTACTATCTTTTATTGTTTCCATGTTTAAACCAGCCGGGTCCCCGTGAATCCCCAATCCAGTGCTTTATTAAACGGGACAGAGCTAATTCAGTTTATCGTCTCTACTTTGGCATGACTCCATGTAAGTAATATCGTCTGCCTATCCTGTTTGTCCTGTAAAGATTTTAAGATCCATCTTTAATGGGGAACTTGCACTTAAGCTGATGTATTGTATCTTACAATCAAATTAGTACACCAGATCGGAAATTCAGAACCTTTTATAACTTCTACTGATGTTTGTGGTCTATCTTTTTCATCGGAAATTCTTCCAAGTCAATAAAAGATGCATAACTGATATTTTACTTCACGACAGCTGAGGATGAGAGGGATAAACTATTGTTGTCTGCCAAAAAAATCAGAAGGGCGACAAGCACAGACTTTGTGATATCATTTGTTGCAGATGATTTTTCTCGAGCTAGCAATATGTATGCCGGTAAACTGAGGCAAGTTCAATCAAATTTCCAATTATATTTAAATTAGCAGGAGGCAAAGAAAAGCTTCTACTTTCCATTTTAATAATGTTTGAAAACAATTTGACCAGATCTAACTTTCTTGGGACCAAGTTCTCTATACATGATTGCCAACCTCCAAGTGATGCAGCCATTCAACAACCTGGTCGTCTCAGTCGGAGATTTCACGCAAAACAAGTTTCTCCAAGAGTACCTGCGTGCAACTATAGAGTAGCTACCATTTCGTATGAACTCAATGTTCTTCGTACTAGAGGACCTAGGAGAATGCATTCTGCCATGCACTCTATCCCCTTGTCTTCAATCCAGGAGGGTGGCAGTGCTCCAACACCTAAATCATTCCCACAATCTTTTGATGAGAAGTCATTTTCTGGACCACTCGCAATAGCAAAGGAGTCAGCCATGGATATCAGCTCCTCTGGCATTTCAAGGTCAGCAGTGACGGCGACTTCTCAAGAGCTGCTTGTGCTAAAAAACAAGGCTCCTAGGTGGCATGAACAATTGCAGTGCTGGTGCTTAAATTTTAAAGGCCGTGTTACGGTGGCTTCTGTGAAAAATTTTCAGCTAGTGGCAGCAGTTGATCCATCTCACAATATACCAGTCGCAGAACAAGAAAAAGTAATTTTACAGTTTGGAAAAATTGGAAAAGACATCTTCACCATGGACTACCGCTATCCACTTTCTGCTTTCCAAGCTTTTGCAATCTGCTTGAGCAGCTTTGACACGAAACCAGCCTGTGAATGATTTCATGCAGACTGCAAATCAAGATAAGCTCCCTTTCTTCTCTTTGGTTGCTTCGTAATGCTCCAAATTCATGTAGAATCCCTGAGAAAGAAAGTTCTCAACGCATGGCCCTTTGTATAAATGAGAATATTCGTTGTGCCAGTTTCTCCAATAGCATTCTCATGTTTACTGTTTCTTTGTACTAATATTATCCTTAATCTTTTAAATTTGTTAATTCAGCTTTTTGCCACGTAAATTGAGTAATTTTTCGTTGATCTATAGAGCCACTTTCATGCGCTTTAGTGATTATGATCCATACAATCCCTTTCCAATGTTTTTTCATGAGCATAAGTTCTCAGTCTAGACCCTTGAGTTGCTACCTTTCAAAGCTGCATTTGTACTCTGAAAGACACCAATTTTTCAGTACTTCAATGACGAATCTTGGTCATCATAATCAATTATCTTGTTCTTACCATTCGTTCAAATTATTCACCTAGTTTATAACACTATCAATCCCTTTGCATATATATCACTATTAACAACTAAGTTTTCCCTAGGTTGTCGAAGCTATACGTCAAATGTCTCGTTTAACTAAGTTTCCCTAGCTGTTTCTTGTTGGAAGTGTAATAGTCCCTTGGAAATTTCAGATTGATTGTGTTGAATTGGTATCTGGTTGAAGCTGATGTTTTGGACCGGCCACTTCCACCTAGATATACATAGTAGAGAGTTGGGTAACTTTGTCTGTCCCAAAGCTCTTTTATAAATAATAATACTTGGCAATTCTTAAACACGTTATCTTTGTTTCACGATGATCTCAAAGTCATTTTTCTTTTTCTTTTTTGAACATCTCGAAGTTCTTTGACAATAGACATATTACACCAGCAAATATATATTATATACTTCTTGAATCACGTGAAAGTTACTATGTCAAGGGAGAGGAGAGCTTACGCAATTTACCAGTCTACCTATTATGTCCATTTAAATCTGCAATTTTATGCCTAAGCGCATGTACATAGATTGTGGTCACCTTTGTTTGAGTTACAACATTTTAGATCCAGAAACCTTGGTGAAAACAAAATGTCTTTTTATACATGATTTTTTCTTATATCCTCATATTAAAAATACCATAAAACTGTTTTTTAAGGTCAAAAAGCTTTTTTGAAATAAATATTTCTTTGTCCAACAAAACAAATAAAAACAAGCAAATTTCACATGTTGTGTTGTATTTGAATTATGTATGTATTGAGGTTTGAGGAGAAGGGAATAAACAAAAAAGAGAAATTACTAGGAATTCTCAGGCAATAAGATTGCTTTTAAATAAGATAGAGCCAAAACAAAAAGAGGACTAAATACAAACAAGTATAGCACATCAAGAAATTCCCAATTATTATTAGTTAATTTCCAGAACTAACTCGCTCGTCAAAATTGAACAAAATAGAAATCTAGACACATACATTTTATAATGTCAAAGTTGGAGTTGGAAAAAAAAGAAGAGAAAAGTAGAATGGCGGAAAACATATGTTCCTACCTATTTTTTGGAGAAATTATTACGGGGTAGGAAATAAAACTCTTATTGAAGTGACCAGTCAATTGAGCAACTAAGATATAAACGTAATCAGTGTGATATGTTTGCAAATCTTATTAATAATGATGGTGTCCAAGTCTAAGTAATAAACAATGCCAAGTCGAAAAATGACCATAATGCTTTACTAATTTAACATAATAAAATTACTTTTACAAGAATGATGATCTCCTCGTTTCAACCTTTCCCAAAATAGGCAAATACCATAAGGCATAAGTCAATGAAACGATAATAAAAAAACTTAAGGAAGAAACAGAGTAATTGTTAAAACTTGAGAAGATGAGGGAACTAGAGGACACAGATGGATATTCATTCATCTTTGTGTCCTAACAACTCCCAACTTTTTAATCAAAAAATGACATCTCTTTGAAAAGTAATCATATTTGTACATACAAAATACACTATACACCTGAATATGTTGTCCTGTGAAATGTTGAATCAATTAAATACAAACAAAAACTAGATACAACAACTATAATTACACTTTCTATCCCAAGCAGCTATAACAATATGAATCCTTAGTGTCTATGCCTCTCCCTAACAAAAACTAGATGAACCTGTGAAATTATACACATCCTACCATGCAAAAATGTATCTTACTATCTTCAAACCGCATTACTTTCTATTTATCCTTTTGGCAGTAGGCGAACTACGTTTTGAGAAAAATTTCCCAAAAATTCCTGTTCCTTGGGAACGAGATTTCGGTTGAGTAAAGTCAGTGGTAGGGGGTTGGGGTTTAGGAATGTAGACTTCCGGTTCGTAAGATTCTCCAGTATCACTAAATTCTCCCTTCAGCAGTCTCAACAACTCCAAAGCCATTGCCTTTGCTTTGTTGTTTCCATTAATAGATACAGAGACAAGTTCAGGGATGACACCTTCATCCATTACCAGTTGACAATATTGAACCCGTTGTAGGCATAAAGAAAGAAGAAATTCCACAGCATGTTCCTGGTCCTTGTGATTGTCGCGTTCGAGCAGTTTCACAACTGCTGCAATGCATCCATCAGTTTCAGCTATAGCAATTCTAGCATCTTCTTTGTTGCACAAATTTTGCAAAATGATGACACAATTTCTTGCAAGCACTGTATCCTCAAGAAAAGGAACCAATTTAGGAACCAACTCTGAAGGTGCAATCAAGGAACCAATTTTGCTACTTCCTGACATGTTACATAATATTTTGATGGCTGGTTCCTGCAATTCTCTACTGTGGGCATCAAGGATCTCCAGGAGAGTAGGTAGTGCACCAGACATGGTAATTTTATGGTGACAGTTTTGGTGGCGGGACAACACTTCGAATATAGCAATAGCTTCCTTAGAAACCTCCGAACCAAGCAATGAGGTCAAAAGAGCAAATGCGTCATCGTTCAAGTATGGCAAACTGCTTCTGAGACGAAGGAACCATACAAGGATCAGTATGTGGAAGCAGAATAAGATAGAAGACCTCACTTTCTAGTATTTCAAAAAGGCCCAGAAGCATTAAACACCGAGGGTATCAAGATAATTAATTGAAATTCAAATTGGATTTTGAGTAAAAAAAATAAGAAAGACACTGAGAGAGATAGAGAGAGCAGGTTTACCCGCATTCGTCTAGAACTGCTAATAATGACTGACATCCCAATAATTGAGCATCCTGATCATCACATTCAAGTGCATCTTTCAAGAATCTGAAAAGTTTTTGAATAAAATTGTCCGATGACATCCAATTGCTAGCTTCACCGTTTTGTGTCAACATGTTTCTGATATTTCCAACCAAGTTGCATTGAGACTCCCAAGAAAGTGAACTGAGCCTCGTTAAACGCTCCAGTTCCATTTCATGTATGCTTTCACGAGATTGACCTTTATGAAAGATATTAGAACGCGAAGCATGTGATGCAAAACTAGCATCTGAAGTTCCCAGTGATAAATTGCTGAAGTCTATATTTATAGATAGATCCATCATTGAACTGCTCAAGCTAGCAATTGAAGTGGAAGATGATTCCCATGAGTGACCTACTGTTGCTTGTACACTGGGATCAACAACGCTGACCCCATGTGCTGCAGTCCACCTTGATATAAGGTCCTTCATTGAGTTATTTGGGGTTGACGACAAATGGACCAATTTCCTTTTAGTTTTTGGACATGTATCATTACCTTGAGCAAACCATTTTTCAATCCAAAATCTTTCATATGTTTGTCCAGAAGCAATGACAACAGGATCATACATTAGTCTTGATGATAAAGGACATTTGAACTCATCCGGAAGTCGAGAGCCGTTGAAGATATCTCTTTGAGCATCATTATGATTACATTTCAGACGAGATTCCACTTCATATTCAAGGGAGTCCTCATGCTGCAGAGATCCATTCTCTGTGTGCTCTGCCACGATAGATTTGCCATTTCTGTTGAGAAGACTCAGAAAGAACAATAAGATTTTCCTTTTTGGTGGATTACCCTCCCCGATTTTCTCCAGTTGTTTTTTGATGGATCTTTTCTCTATCAAAAGATCTTTTGGAGATGTGATACGCAGGCTCCGCATAGCAATTTGAATAGCCTCAAAGACATGTTCTTCCCCTGAATGAGCTGTAGACGTATACTGATGAAGTAGCTTGCTCAATACCTTCCCTGCCTCCTCTTCAGATGGGTCCAAGCTGAATATCCCAGCCCCCAGGTCAGCAACCAGTTGCGATATCTGCAGCCAATAATGTCATTGAAGTGCATTGCCAGAGCCATCGAACAGAAACAGAAACCAACCAGGTAGAGAAAGGGAAAGAAAGAAAAAAAGAACCCACAGTTTAAGAGTGATCCTTCTTCTCTTTCATTGAAAAGAAAAGCTTTGAAAATAAATTGGACAAGCGCGCAGGATAAAAAAAACAAAAAGCTCTGGCAACAGTAAATGGATAGCCTAATGTAATCGTCATTTAGCTTAACACAGCAAAGTTATTTTCGATTAAAACAGCATGCACTCTGGCTTGGATGTAGAATTAATAATCAGGACACACCAACAATGTCTTTGCCATCAAGATGGACAGAAAAAGAAAGCAAATAAACACAGATAAATCTCTAAAAAGGAAATTTTCTGACTCACCTGTGTAGCCAACATTACAGGAACCATATTCTGCACACAGCTCAAGCTTTGCTCAAGCAATTTTTTTGATTTGTTGCATCTTGAAAGTATAACATTTCCAGTTAGTGCCTGAAAATATGGTGCTAATTTTTATTAAGACTAATTTTCCGTTATATGAATGAACACATTAATTATCCGAACAAGTAGATTGATAACATAAAGAAGGATTGCACTTGCAGCATTTACAATTTTACACTTAATTGCATGACCTTCAAGTGTGCTAGTAGTTGAAACTCTTTGGATCTTCCCTCCCTTCCTATGATATAAAGAAATGTAATAAAAAAAATACACTGGAAATCCTACAGATGTTGACGATCAATGAAATGCCAGCCACTAGCCAAATATTATACACTCGTTTCAACTAATTTCTGAAGCAAGGAATCTTCTGTTAATGGGATATGTATTTAATTAAACAAATAGACAGAACTAGTTCTGTAGGATTGAGAAAAGATGCATACCGAGTATAGTTTACTGGATTCGCTACAAAGCTGAAGAATGTCCTTGGCTTTGTCAAGTGCTCTGGTTAACTGGCAAAGTACCTGTATTCCAGGGTTGGATCCAGGACGGGATTCTTCAATTGCTGGAAGCAACATTGCAACTCCAGTAACAAATTTAATTAGTTCCATGCACATTAGACGATGCACCTGTAATCATCATCCAATAGAGGATATATTTAGTCATAGAAAGGCTTGTATGGCTAAAAATAAATAGCACAATGGGACTCGATAATGACAAGGAAACCATGAAATTTGACAGGTACATAATCCACGAACAAAACTTAGCAATCTGCAACCTCGTAAGAACAAAATTTAAACCAGAATAATGCTGCAAAGAGGTAACCACTTTAAATTTCAGATTTAAATTAGCATCCTCACTGAAGATTCATTCCAAGAGTTAAATAACTCTTTTATAGTTCACCAGGAGCTAGAGCTGACTCATGCAAAACTCCATTACCAGAAAACATCTTTTCCATTCTCTTTTTATACGGCAAAAGGACTAGTGACTATTACTCCTCCTTAATGTGAAGGCACCAAGATTAAGAGGAGTGTTGCTCTAGAGATGGGTGAGATCCGGAATTTTGGACACATCTCATTTGTGATTAGAAGAATGACTTGAGAGTAAATTGCCTTAATTAAACAAAGTGTGGAGATACTATCAGGAGCTAAAGAAGAGAACAGATGGAAGAGCACAGATTTATATACCTTAATGTCACGAGGAGATGGTATCCCAGCAACTGAAGCAGCATCACTCCCCATAAGGAAATTCTGCTAAAGAAGAGCAGAAAACTTACTTTGTAAATTTTAGTAATAAATACTAGTATCAACCAGTCAGAACATAACAGAGAAGAAAACAAGACATGAAAATCCATATGAACGAAGGACAAATTCAACAGAAATAGAAATGTTTCCAAAAAAAATAAAATTATTTAGGCATACAACTACGCAATGATTCTATATCAGGATTCATGGCTTCATTAGCATAAATTGACAGCAAGAGCTTTGTGTTTACACTCTTAAGTTTCTGATGAACAACAACCTATATAATCACGCAATCAAAAGTGGTGCTCTCTCTAAAGCATTTAGATGAAACCGTCACACAATTCAATAAGGTATCAGAGCAAGCAAGAGTTCTTGGGTTTAAATCTCACGGCCACCCAAAGAGCAAAAAACTATTTCCACATAAAAAGAATCAGGCCCACACATGACATAGCCTAATTAAGTAAACACAAGAACAGTCAGTCACAAAAACAGATCTGTCATACAACAACATGATGGTTGAGCACCATGTATCATGTTCAGTTAAAGGTGAGAAAATCTATACACAAATCCATAAAGAATGAAAATTCTACTAATAAAACCATTACTCTCAGGGTTTAAATCCGCACGAATACTCAATTTCTCCTCTCTCTTCAACTTTCAAAATAATCAAGAAACACAAAAACAGACACATCCACAGATGCAGAACCACATCTGTTTTCATTCACAACCCTTTTCACAGACTAACTCAAGAAATAAGAAAGTTGACATTGAAAAGCCAAAAAGAACAAACTTTACTTAACAAGCAATTCAGAATTTCTTTTGGTATCCATAGCTGATAGCACCAAAACCTAAACAAATAGGAGTATCCATACCTAGGGGAGAGTAACAAAGAACCCCTCTCTGCTTAAGATGAAAACTCAAATTCTGTATAGTTCCAATTGTTTCTTTACAGTTCCAGCAACAAAAAACTGAAGTCCAGTTTCAAAAACGTCATCAAATTCCCAGCAAAAGCGAATACTAATCCCAATTCTACACGAGGAGAAATGGTCAAAAAAGGAACTTTCTTTCTTTTTTACCCAAACAAAATAATACCCAATTCTTTCTCCTCAAGACTGGAAAAACATCCTCATATTCGCAATTATTTGGTTTTGATAACCAAAACATTAATTAAAGCTACAATCTTTACACCTTTGACGAAACTCAGAAACAATAATTCAACTGAATATATGATAATTATGGTTGTAGAAGCAGGCGTGGAAGATTTTCTTGAATATATGAGAGAGCTCAATTTGTCAAGAGTCAACACATAATAATACTAGTCTCAAAACTCCAAAGAAGACCGCACTAAGCATAAAGATGCAATTTTTCACAATCAACCCCACACAACTACCATTGTTTTTTAAATATTAACTACCTAAAACTCTGTTCACTAAGGGATGTTTGGTTTATAGTGACAAATTATAATGTACGGTTTGTTTTAGTAAAAGCTAATAATACAAAGATATTATATGATGAAGAATATTGTGTAATTTGTTATGTGATGAATTCGGAATTGTCTTATTTAATAAAGTGCATTTTCACTTTAGATACTCTTATCAAGTAGTACAAATAATATTTTTATCTCATATTAAATTATGTATAATTTCTGTAATTGGTTTTTAAAAGTTATGAAGTAGTATTAGTGGACATCTGGACAGGAATTAAGTTATATTTGAAAAGTAATAGTTAAAGTTGAAAATCATATTTGAAGAAGAAATTATGATTTAACATACGTTTCACCCGAAAATAATAGAGAATTTTATATGAAACTAATTTCTCTTATATTCTAACCAAACAACCCCTCATATTTTAAGGAATATAGTAGTATTGGTCAAATGTTATAAATATATTACTACTGACAAAAGCAAAAGGTAGAAGAAGTAATAATTAAGTAATGGAAAAGGCAGAGTAGCCAACAGGGAGTATTCTTTCAGGATAAAGACACAGGTCATTTTCTAATCCTCGTTTCAATTTATTGTGTAATTTTAATTTGTCAAGAAATTTTAAAAACTAAAGAGAATTTTAAAATTTTGTGATATTAATGAAAAGATACATAAAGCGTATCAATTGTTTCTTTGAGCTTGATTTTTCACTTGGTAATAAAATTTCCCCAGTCATATATTATATATATGTTGAAATTGAAAAATTATTTAAAAAATATTTTCTTAAACAAATATAATACAAAATGCTACAAACAAATTGAAACTCCTCCGTCTCATTATATGGTCACCGTTTGATTTGATACGGTTACTAATAAAAAAAAATTGAAATTTATAGTCTAAAATAATTCGTAGATACTTGTGTGTTTATATATCATTAAATTAAATTATAAAAAAATATTCTAAAATTAATTTTTTCTAATTATAATATAATTATATTCTTTTTAAATGAGTGAACATGAAAAAATATCACAGAAAATGGGACGAGAGTGTAACTATTTAGCTTGTTCCATTAGCCAATCGCCTAAGTTGGCTATAAAGTTAAACCTCGTTTGCCATTCGCTGTCGTTTGAACCTTTAAAAGAGGAAATAGTGATGTGACCACTGGGCCCTCTTGATGCTTAAAGGCCCAGCCAAATAATTGCAAGGCCCGTGAGATCTCTTTCCTAATCGTGGGCCCCGCTACCAGCTGTATCTTTTGTCTTCTTTGACATATACATAATACATGTAATTTTTATTTTATTTTTGGGTAAATTACGTAAATCTCATAGTTTTAATATGAAATTACAATTTATTCCTAATAAGTTTCTAATTACATTAATTCCTTAAAAATTAAAAAATTGAATACAATAATATGGAGCTCGTATACATTAAATGATGTCTCGGATACATTAATATGTAGCTCGAATACATTAAAAACTAGCTCGGATACATAATATGTAGCTCAAATACATTAAATACTGGCTCAGATACATTAATATGCAGCTCAAATACATTAAAGAAATAAGGGTTTTTGGAGATTTTTAAAAGTAATAGAGGATAATGGAAATACGTGAAATAAAATGTGTGTATTTCTGTAATTTGTCCTATTTTTAATATATATTTAAATTAATGTAATATTTTTATCTTTTATTAATAAAGAAGATAAATAATTAAATAAATCTATGATCTTCACAAATAACATTTTAAGAAGGTTCTATTTATGTTATGTCAGCGATTTGCTAAGCAAGCTAAATTTGTTCACTAAAAAATAAAATAATTCATTCAACTATTTTTAAAGGTAAAATTTAGCCTACCAACTTTGACAATATAATTTAAAAAATGGTCTTACAAAGCAAATTCATATAGTCCAACAAAATTGACACTCTTTTCTTTGGTTTTTTGGAGCAAAATCATATTTCCTTTCCTTTTGTCACTTGCAGATTAGTTTTATCATTCTTTTTTTTTTTTAAACATAGATTACTTTATCTCGTTGAAAATAATTATCATTACTTTATCTACTTCAGATATTTCTATTCACTTACATATAGGGGAGTAAGTTTTTTTTAATAAAAAAAGAAAAATAGTAAGAAATTATTAAGGGTAGGAAAAAGGGAAAATAAGAGACGAAAGTTAACATAATCGAACAATTGAGCTACTGAGATTTTTCCAATAAAACTTCATCATCTCTCCGTAATTAATTATTTCTTTATAAAAACACAAGTCATAGCTTTCTTTTATTTTGTCGGTGTATTTACTACGACTGCTTATTGGACGGATAATTTCACTTAATGATTTAGCCAATTTTTTATAACCCAATACTAATAAGTCAATTTTATAATTTGCTTATCAATTACAATTTAATTTTGAAAGCCCTTAATATTTATCATTTTTCTATAGTGGCGGAAAGAAAAAAAGAAAAGGATAGGATTAATACTTTATTGTTAATTTGTTTTTTTCTGTTTAGTTTTATTGTTGAAGGGTTAGACTCAACGACAAATCACAAAAGTGTGGTGACTGACTTTGTCAAGAGTAATTTGGGTGGAGATTATGATTTGTGGGCAAAAATTACTCCCGCGTTTTATATTAAGGGTCGTTTGGTATAAAGATTAATAACGCAGAAATTAGTAGTACAGAGATTAGTAATGCAAAGTTTATTTTTATCAAGTGTTTGATTCATTATTTCTCACCTTATCTTGTGTTTGAATTAAAACTCTCTAAAAAGCTATTTTCCAATTAAACCCTTGAATTATTAGGTAATTGGGTCGAGGTAAATAATTATCGGACAAAATTATTTTTTTATGGCCTTCTAACTAGCTATGAGAAGAACAATTTTGTTATCATGTTTGCTATTTTTTCACTTGAATTATTTGAGGATAAATAATTGTCATCTTAATAAATTGATCACTCACAAAATGTCATTTTTCAATTTAAAAAAGATAAACTGTCTACTTTTAAAATCGAAAAGACGGTCAACGATGGTAAAATTGAATAAACCATCTACATTTACACATAAAAATTGCAAGTTGTAGTTTTAATATGTATGTATGTTTTAAATTCTTCAACATACAAATAATTAGAAAACCACACAAATATATATATACACACACATTCAATTAATATCACAAGCGTCATATACTCACATTTCAAATTTGTATTGAATTTATTTAGTAACAAACAACTGTCTCTAAATGTTTTGTAAGCTAATTTATTTAAATAAATTTACTAGTACAAATATAAATTATAAAATCAAGAAAATAATAAAATAATTAAAATGATTTGAGGGATATTTTTGTCTTTACGTATTACTAATACCTCCAAATGGAAGGTATTAGTAATACATCCTATAATACCATGTAGGAGATATACGAATCCATGGATTAGTTATACATAAGCTTAAATTCCTATCAAACATAGTATTAAATAATACCTTACCTAATACATGGATTATTTCTTCTAATGCGGCCTACCAAACGACCCCTAATTGTTTTATGCTTATCAAAAGTCAACTAAATTAACTTATAAAGTTAAATTATATTAAATTGATTTTATATTTTTAAGGTATAATTAAAATATTTAAAAACTAACAAACTAGTGTTCTCTGCTTAATTGGAAACATCATTTTCCTTATTTTAAGAAATTTGTTTTCTAAAATAAAATACTTATTGAAAATTTTGACCAATCAATCATGATAAAATAGAAAAATAAAAATATTTTCCTACACACCTTCAAAAGGAAAAAACTTACCTACTATAAAAACTGATCCATCCGTTCCAATTTCGGTGAGACATTTCGTTATTTGAGGTCAAAGAGTTATCGAGAATGCGCAAGAAATCTTTATTTTTTAAAATGAAATCTATATATTTGTAAATTACGTAAAAAGTATTATAAATCACAATAATTAACAATCCAAAATATTTAAAAGATAATGAAAAATTTACGATAAAAAATAGATTTATTTAAATCTCAAATTTAAAATATATCGCATAAATTAATATGGAGAGAGTAATTTTCTTGTGTTGCAGAAAAAAACGATTATAACCCATTGACAATCTTGTAGACTAAGCTCTCTTTCACCTTCCCACGCGTCTACCAATTATTATTATTTTTAGTCCAAATAGTCACCACTATATACTGTGAAAGCATTTGACCAAGTACTAATATATCATTGAAGGATTAGCTTTATGCATTTACTATCAACTTGTCAATTTTAGATTAATTAGGAGAACACTTTATATGCATGATAATTAAGAGTCAATACACGTGAACGTTAAGTTACCTCTATAGTCAACCCAATTTCACTAATTACCCAAAACCTAAAAAACAAAAATCTTTTAATATGCCCAATTAATTTCATTTTCATTTTTCATAATGTACTAATATTCAACAGAATTTTTTTATTTTTTTTAGCGATATGACACCTGAGCCTAACTCAACCTCAAAAGCTAGCTTATGAGGGGAGGTTTGTTCAAGTTCATATAAAGAGACCAAATGTTTATCTCTCTATCGATGTGGGGCTTCTTAACAATTTTGATGCCATACATCCATTTATTAGAGAGGATGTAATCAAAACTAACTTATCTGCCTAATCTAGGTTTTGTAGGTTAAGCTGGTTATAATTGTATCTATTTGCCGGTTGTTAATTGGTATTTAATTTTCATGCAAGTGTACTTTTTAGAAGATTTCGTCCTTAATAATGGGTCATAATAGAAATAGTAGTTAGCAAAAGCAAATAAGACGTTGTAGGTAAGAGGATTCGTTGCAGTTGAGAATTGAGAAGTCAAAATCATAGGCATCTGCTGGGAAAATGAATGTGCAACACATTTGACTGCACCAAACTCTAAGCATTAGTGTATAGTGACTAACCGTTGAAAATATCTGACCGAGCGGCTAAATGTGTAATTTCGTCTTCTTTTCGTGGAATCCTCGGAGATATAAGTATATATTTTAGTGTGATCGACAGTCAACTGTGTAACTTTCCCTTCTTTTTGTGGGATTCTTGGAGATATACATATATATTTTACTTCACTATATCTTAACAAAAGAAATTATATATAAATATTTTTATTCGACATATATATTTTAGTTTTATGGCTTATTCACAAAAAAAATCATTTTTACACGAAAAAGGTCTTATTTTTATACAGAAAAAAATAATTTCTTTTATTCATTTATAAATGGTACTCTAGAAGCGATATTAAATGTTCATAAACAACCATGTAATTTAATCAATGAATGTCTATCCACTGGCCTCAGATGTCACTATCTATTTATAGGACATTAATTAAATGGGGTAAAAAATAATAATAAAGGTACATTAGGTGCAGCACGTTGAAATATCCAATCGGTTGCAACTTGCGTGTTGATAAATTTATAAACATTTCTTAATTCGTCATAATTAAGAGATCTGTCATAATATCAAAAGGAATACCTTTTACTAGTCTTACATGGTACCAACAAAACCAGAATACTTGGAGATTGATGAGTTTTTTTCAAGTGATCGATCTTTTATACGAACATATATTTTTTATGCATGAAATATACTAGCTCATAATATGGCTAAATGATCTATTTCCCTTTTACATACATGGTGTATTGATCTCCCAAGTGGAATGGTAAAAAATGCACAAATATCTTATGGACATATGATGAAGTAATATAATCTATTTTCCCCAAAAAGAGAATACATGGTGTTTAACGAATCATGAACAACTTCTAGGATGGTGCTACCCACAAACTCAGAAACGAAAAATAAAGCACTAACTTAACCTATTCATTTTTTATCACAGAAATTAACGAAAAAGACAATGTCGTCATTTGATAATTTTCTTCGATGCATCTGTCAGATATTAGCATAACAGAAAAGAACAATAATTCTTAAAAATAGAACCCTGTAAAATAAACATCAACATTAGACGACGATGACATATGTGAAAATTGAAATGTCACAAATTAACGTCATGCCTGCGACTGATTCGGACTTCTAAAACACAATTGAATCAGTCAGTGGATGTGGGCTGTTAATGGGCTTCAGATTAGTTTTGGGAACTAGACCTAGAGGGAAAATTATAGCCCAATACCGGAATACCGTCATGCCATATAGTTTGCAAAATATGTACACAGTGATACTTTATAATGAAAAATATATAAAATAACAAACTATTAGTAATTCAAATTAAATGCTATAACCACAGTTTGATTTAATTGTAACGTGTAACAAACTGTTGCCATTCGCCTCTCTCCCTGAATTTCTCGCTCGCCACTCTCGTTTTCTCGCTGGTAGTCTCTCCCTCGCCTCTCTCACTTTATACCAACACAAATGTCTAAAATGTGTTTGAGTTTGTATAAAGCGAGAGAAAATTGTATATATACATATCTTTTCATTCACCTCTCTCGCCTCTATCACTTTATACAAACAAATGTATGAATTGCGTTTGTGTTTGTAAAAAGCGAGAGAAAATTGTATATACAAATACAAATACAAATACATATATTTTCGTCCTATACACTTGTAATTATACAAATACAGATTTTCCCCTACCCAGTTTTCTTTTGTCTTTCTCTCTTTCTCGTTTTATACAATTAATACTTTTGTATATGTATACCGAAATAGATTATACAATTGCTTCTTTTGTATATGTATACCGAAATATATATATTAATAGCCATAACAAACATAAAATTTGCTATGGAGCGCAATTATACAAACTATAGTTATATCATACAAATATGAATTTTATGTTTGCTCAACCTAAAATTTACTCTTATTTATAATGGTTGGCTGAAGGTTAGATTTAATTAAATTTCCCCAAGTTTTATTATGATTTTGACGCAGATTCATAGCTAACAAGATGGGGAATAACCTTCAACGAGGTTAAAATTCTACTATTGAATCAACTAAACTATTAAAATTACCTGAAGACATTATTAGTCCACTATAACAATCAGATTGATAAATTTCCATGATCATGACAAATGTAGACGATTTTTTAATATGTTGAACAAGATTCAGAGAAAAATTCGAGGATAGTTTCAAAGACGATTCCCTTCATACTTTTTCCAATTGGGTTGGAGGTCCAGGATTCTATACATTTTTTTCTACAAATTATATGCACAAAACAAAAGAAACAGCTCCCTCCTCCCAAATTTTCCTTCTCTTCACTTTACCTTTTTCTTTTGGGTTTTTTTAATGACTACGTGTGCGAGACTTGTTTTTATTTCTCGGATCCAAATCTTATATTTTTGGGCCCTATGAACTTTGGGTTTTCTGATTAGTGAAAAATTTATTAATTAAAAGAATCTAAAACAGTTTGTATCAGTTATACGAGGCACAAAGTAAATTAAGTTTCTCCAAATTGAATGAGATACATAGAGAGCTCACTCGCTAAATAAATATACATGAATATAATGGAACACTTCAGTGTATAAATCATCCTTGTCTGGAATAATCTTTGATGACCATTAAAACCGCGTACGTACTGGACTTATATAAACCATGTAAGCTGGTGGCCTATCACATTGCACCACTTAGCTTCCTTTATTTTGTGTTACGTATAAACTACATTCGTATTATCTCTATATTCTTATTAGTATTATTATTATCCTGGAGAACAAAATCACATAAAATCCTCTTCTTTTCAATCACTAACGTGTCGTCATTCAATATTCTTTGCATATATTGTGCTTTTCTAAAGTTTCTTCCAAAAGGACGATTTCAACTTTTACGCTAATAGTAGTAAACTCATACATCAATATCTATCTTTAACTTTATATATATATATATATATATATATAGCTACTAATTAAACCAAATGGAACTAAACAGTCAAATTCTCATAAGCAGTTTACTTTGATGTTTCACGCACTTAAAAATTTAAAAATAATTACTTCTTCTGCTTCAATTTGTTTGTCTTACTTTATTTCAGTTTATTTAAAAAGAACGGTTCTTTTTTTTTTTTACAATTCCTTAATTCAAACTTTTCAGTTTCCACAGGTTTATGACATGTATATTTTACATATCGTTAGTTTAAGACCATAAGATTCAAAGACATCTTTTACTTTTTTAAACTCCACACCGATCATGTCAAAATCAAATAAAGAAATTGAAACGGAGAAATACTAATTAGACAAGTTGTCCGCCATAGTCCATACGTACTTTTAGGAAGCACCTCATTGTGAAAAAATGCCCCAAAATGGAGATTTAGTCAGTGGTAGATATAAAATGATAAGGAATCCAAATATTACCTTCATAAAATGAAATGAACCGAAGGACCACCAATAATTGTAGCAGAATATCCATCCTCATTTCCAAAGGTCTCTCTCATGTTGAACATTGTTGTTTGTGGAGACGGGCACAATCGATTTCTCACAACTTAAATTTTATTATATTAAAGTAAGGACCCGCTTCGATCTTACAATTTTTACAGGCAACTCTCTCTTATTTCTTACTCACTTGTTGTTTGCTCTCTTGCTTACTTTCTTACTTGATTTCTTTCTTGGTTGCTTACAACTCAAATGAACCACCCTTTTTATAGGTGGTGATGAAAGAATCTAGCTAAGGATTTTGCTACTATATTTTAGAATGTTCTTCAAACTATCTATTTCTAGAACATCTCTAGACTTTTCTCTCTAGAATGCTCATTCTAGAGATCTTCCTTTACTTCTTTATGACTCTTGAATATTCTAGATTCTTCTTTGAAATGTCTTGGATATTAATTAAGTTGGTGATGATTTCTTAACATCTCATTCTATGATTGCATCCCCATTATAGTTACCCTCTTCCCTCGCTCATACACTGCTATACTGTTATACATATATATTAATAAAGAATTAATTTTTACACTATTAAAAAGATAATAGATAATTAAAATAAGTATAACAAATTAAGTATGTCAGAATATATAAGTTAAATATGAATTCATGCAGGTTTGATAGCTCATGAATCGATCGAGAGGCTTAACATTTGATTTACGTGTGCAAGAATATACACAAACTGAAATTAGTGTTTCGACTATTAAACAAAGATACTATTAATTAACACATTTTTATTATTTAATTGTGGCCAAGTAGGTATTTTTTTTTCAATTTCAGAAACTCTACCTGCTCTGATATTATGTTAATGTGTGCAACCTCTCATTTAAAAACACAAGATATTAGAAAGAGAGCACACTTTATTATTTAATTATACTTTGAACAACTTTTAAAAATTAAACATGTTTTTTCCTTAGATCTTGATACAGGTTGATGATTCGATGCAGTGAGATGTGACAAGACTTGGTTCCACTAACAAAAAGGCAATGGTCCTTTTGGCATAACAAATATGCTAAATAGATAGGAGTAGTAGATAGGGGGCCGCACTCCTACATAATCAACTTGGCACAAGAAACCAAATTAAAGAATCCGAAAGCACTAGCTCAACAAATATCATTCACATGTTACCTGATATAACGATAAATATCAATATTGTTTAAATTACTTGATGATTTTTGGACGATATTGTAAAATATTTTTGGACTATATTGTACAATTCGTACATTTTACCCTGCACATATTCCAAGTCAAGATGCTTCTACTCTGACCTAATAACCTTACTTTCAATCTGTATCAATCTAAAGGCCTTTCGATCAGCAATTAATTATTATGTACTAGAAATATACACGTATATCAGAAATAATTAATACTTAGTTAGGTTTCTGAGATAATTAAATATTTCACTGAGATTTAGTTTGGCAGCTCTTCACAAATTTGTTTCTAGTTTTATGTATTTTTATAATAGATCTTCATTTTTGCATCTAAGAGAATTGAGTAGGTTATTTTCTTTCTACGTTCAATTTATAAGCAATCATACAAGATTAATTCCTCGCTCTATGCCGAGCCTTTTTGAAGCAAGATATATACGAACTTATTCTTATGTAGAAAATGAGATGGATAATTCAAGTATTAAAATGATGGCTAATTTCTGATTTAGAAGTTCAAAAAGTTTTTGACAAGACTGTGAATCAATGATCTAAGTTTTCCAGCCATTGATCATCAGATGACCCATAAGATCTGGATGGGGATATGAGATGATATCATATCATAAAAAAGTATAAGGATTTCTCTTCTATCCTAAAATTTAGAACCGAGTTATCATATCATAAAAAATTACAAGGTGCCAGTTACATCAATAGCTAATGCAGACCCCGGCCCCTACGAGTTGCTGTGTTGATTACTCGACCCATACTAATTACTACTACAATTTATACTACTGCATTTTGACATAATACTCCTTCCACTTTCTACTATATCGCGTCTAATTTACATGGCTCAAAATCTATTTTTTGCGCTTATTTCCTTGGATTTTTAACACATATAGTACCTTTTAAAATTATTTTTCTCAAAGAAAACCGACATAGTACCTAGATTTTTATTTTTTATCATTTATTTACACAAAGCCTGTTTTTGTAGTGTAAATTGTAGTTGGAAATATTTTATCAAAGTAGTATGTGTGGGTTGAGTGGTAGAATTATCCCAAGCCATTGAAAATATGTTGGTTATATTCTAAGTAACTACATTTTTTATGTATATTTCTAAAAATGATCAGTTTTGACCCACTTTTTAGTTGCGTAATTAGCTTCCCTAAAGGAGTCAGGTGTGAATAACATCATCATTAGCTTGGATGAAGAATTAATCTGTTCAGTGTTGTGTCCTACCTACACATGAATGGTCTTCAGCTTATAATGATTTAGGATAGAAGACATGATTCATGAAGATAAAGTACTACATCACTTTTACAGAACATAAAAGTCAGCCAATAATGCAAACAAGCTTAGCCTATATCACTTCAGGTCAGTATAGGACAAAAAAAATTAGATTGATACATGGAAAAATATAACTCCCCATCCTTGACTTATTAGAATGTCTAAATCCTTCGGGTGGCCCAGTTGTTTGAGCTTGGAACTTCCATGAGGTCTCAAGTTTGAAACTCTTTCCCAGCGAAAGTAAGGAGTTTGCCTTTTGAATCGAGCTTGTCTAGTGGGGGCTACCTCTCCTATGTAATTTACGAGCTATTGCATAGGAGTGATGTATTACCTGTGGGTTTCCCTTTGTCAATGTCTAAGCAGTATCAGGACTTACATAAGCTGGATCAGCCAACCAAAGCCTAGCTAAGTGCAAAAGAAATACTAACTTTTTATTGAATTCTTAAGAAAAGGAATGAGATCATCAAGTTCTAGTGAATTTAATAGTACGGACATAAAGAATAAAAATCTCTTTCGACATCCCACCTATATATCACCAATAAACAATCCATTAATTTCATCTAATTACTATGGTTTCTCTAATTATTCCATTAGTCTTATCAATGTACAATAATATTCCACTACAAATGTTATACACCAAGAGACCATGAATAAATAACATCTCCTTGATACTAACTGATTCTCCTTCTTCACCATTTAATTTGTTCCACGTACTTGTGGTTTCTAAATTGACGAATAACCCAATGATTCTTCAATTTGTAAGAATTTATATATATTCCCCAACTGGCATACCCCAACCCTAATATAAATTCAACACATCCCTCAACAACTTCTCACTCACTACCAATTTACAATTCATAGTTTTCAAGCATATACTTCAGTTTCATACACACATTTTTATAAAAAAAAAATGACATCAAATTCACTCACTGCTTGGACTCCAATAGAAAACAAGAAATTCGAGCAGGCACTCGCGGTCTACGACAAGGACACATCTGATCGCTGGCAAAACATTGCTAGATACGTTGGTGGGAAATCAGTTGAAGAAGTTAAACATCACTATGCTATCCTTGTAGAGGATCTTAAGCACATTGAATCTGGTGACGTTCCATTCCCAAAATACAAGTCAGGTGGAAAGTCTCGTTAATCTATTACAGGTAATAATTAACTCTGGCTCAAACTTTATGTTCGCGATAAAAAATTTAAAAATATTTTTTGTATGCTTGGCCATGCACATTCCGTTCAACTTGTTATCCTGTCCATGAGATGTAATCCCTCTAGCTAGACTTTTTGGATAAAATTCTTAAGGTCCAATACTTTCTAAATACAGGTAAGAATTGAGAGACTTCTTTTGTCTATACTTAAATTAGATACTCCGTACCCAACCATTATCTAACTCAATATTTTATTGCATACTTTCAAATCTTTAATATGTGATTCTGATACTACCATAAAGTTTGTCTTGATAATATGGAGTTTTAAGTGTCTTGTTTTGATTTTTTTTATTAAGTCATGTTAGTGGCACTGTTTATTTTAATGTATCAACCGTCAATTCATGAGATGCGTCAAACTTTTTTTTGGTTCTAAGTAATTGATTAAAGTTCCTCTTTGTACAGGATCGTACGAGGTATAATACCAGTCAAAGTCAAAGATATGTGGACGAATTACATACGTGGAAAGACATATTTTTCTCTCTAAGATTATGAATACACTAAGCTATTATTTTCTTCTTAGATCTAGTGAGATGTGTTAGTGTTATCATTGTATAACCCTGATTATTATCGTTTCGAATTAATGAGCATAATATAATTTTATGGACGCTAAGTAAAGATATTGTGCTTGATGAAATGACAAATTTCATATTGTTGAGTTGCAGTACATTGTTAAAACTATTTAGGTAACCATAATGGATGTTTTTGAACGACATTCGTATGGTAAATGAAATACGTACGAATTCCATGGACTCAAATTTAATGAACCCAACAATATTGAACAAAGCTTGATACATATGTGAAAAACTATTAAGGGAATAGATCGAACCAAAAGTGAACCTCCAATGCACTGTTAAAATTAAAATTACCACGCTATGATATACCGACTTTTGATCTAATTAAGGGAAGGTCGTTTAAATTGTTAAAAAAAACAGCGTTGAAAAATAAAAATTCAAACTTATATGAATTTTAAATCAAAATATAAAAATATAGGGGAGACCTACTTTTAGTTTTAAATTTTTTTAAAGTCATTTTAAACTTATTTTAAATACTTTTTAACCTTGTCAAACACTTTCAAAAATAAAAATAACTTAAAAATACGTTTAATTAACTGTTAAATCAATCCAAACATACTCTCATTAGCCTAAAGAATAAATTAAGTCAAAGAGCTGTCTATCCATTCTCGCTAATGACATTTGTTCGTTATTTCTTGAATTGCTTATTCGTTCGGCTAATAAGAGTAAAATATGTGCTAAAAGTTTAATTTTTGTTGAAAGTATGTGATCATCACCTCTGACTATGTTGATATCATAAATGTTGAATAAAAGTTTTGGACCTGATTCACGCCTTAATAGTTAAATAAAAAAAATAAAAATTATCTAAATCTTATAAGTAGCCTACCGATCTCATTAACCACATTTGTTTGAGAGTAATTTTTGGAAAAAAAAAACGAAAAGAAAGTTGTCCACTGGTTGAGAGGTAAATTCGCATAAGATGAAAATAAATAAAATTCAACGGTAAAGACTTGGTCTTAGCCATTTTAATTACGTGGCAGTAAAACATAAGACCTCATTTCACATGCATCCACGTTACTATTTTGGTTCTCTAAAGAACCGCTCTTTCCAACTTCCCAAGTTTATATATAACTTCCTCTTCCACTCTCAACTCTTTCATAATTCCCAAAAAAAATTAAAAAAATTGTTGATAACGATTCATAGTTTGAAAAGTAATCGAAACATTATTCTTAATAATTATTAATACATATATAAGTAAAAAAATAAAAATAAAAATGGGTTTGAGGATGGCGTTGTTTATAGTGTTGTTTGCGGGTATGTTAAGTGTGAGTTGGTGTTGGGGAGAGGAGGCGACGGAGATTGCGAATATGGGTGCAGGAGACATAAATAATAAAGCCCAACAGGCTAAGCAAAGTGCGTCCGAAGCCATTGAAGATGCTAAAGACAAAACTGCTTCTTGGACTGATTGGGTCACTACCAAATTCTCTCAGTAAGCAAATATTTCCTACTTACTTTTTTGAGTAGTTGATACATGTGTTCAAATTCATTTTATAAAAAGATTGTGTTTTTGAGAAAAATCTTAAAATTGGATAAAGTCTTTGGTAAAAGGTCGTTAATAAACACTTTCTAAAATTAGTAATCCATTTTTCAATACTTTCTCAATTTTAATTAGTTTATTTATTTTCAATACTTCCTCCATTTCATATGAAAAGTTATAACTAAAGAGTTCGTAAATTTTTTTTAGAAATAATCTTAATTCTGCCTAATTATGATTTAAAAAAAGAAATAAATTGAAATGGAGTGAGTAAATAGAAATTGAAATTATTACTTGGTACATAAAAAAGAAAAAAAAAGGGACCAATGAACTGCGGTAAAGCCAAGGCCTAATCCCTTTGCTGGTACTTTTCACCTTTGAGATTTTCATTTTAATTTAAAATTAATTTTTAAAAATTGCCATAAAATTAAGTATCATATTATCTTTATAAAGTAATTTTAATATAATTTTTTCATCGTTAATTTATATTGGAACGGACCGAACATTATGGATATATAATTGATTTTTCAACACTGATCAACATGATCCTTGATTTGCATAGGTAATGTCTCTAGCGTAAACCTTTTGCAATGGTGAAATTAAAATAGGTAATTAATGGCCTTTTTCGTTGTATGACGAACATTTAGTTGTTGAAAAGATCTGTTTTGTTTAAGAGATCTAAAATTATTGAAACGGAGGAAGTTGATTAACAAGTTTTTAAATGTTTCATTTTCCCTTTTTAATCAGACAAGTGTATGTGTTATACAATTACTCACATAACCTGTAAAGGAACAAATTAAACTCAAATATATGTGAAGCATTTCCAGGTGAAGGTTTGGAAAATTAATTTAAATTGGTTAGGCAATGTTTGTTACTTCTTGTTACGTGTTTGACCACTCTCATTTTCAGGCACCAAGATGATGCAAAAGACGAAGCCCAAAGATTAACGGATAGAGCCAAGGAGACTGCATCAAATGCAAGAGATTCTGTTAATTCTGCTGCACATGGTACCTTTTCCTTTGTCTTCAAGCTTTTAGTGAAACAAGAGACAACTTTTACGTTGAAAGAATTACTAATAATCAGATGTTCTTTGCATGCAGAAACCCAAAGGTATGGTTCTCAAAAGGCTAAGGAGATGGCTGATGTAGCATCTGACAAATTCGGTGATGCTAAAAATTATGCGTCCAAGAAAGCCAATCAAGCTATGAATACCGCTAGTCATGCCAAAGAAAATGCGTATGATGCTTATGCCTATGCATCGGAGAAAACCGGCCAAGCCACAAAAACAGCTACCGAGTTTGCCAAAGAAAAGGCTCATGATGCTTATGCTTATGCATCTGATAAGGCAGCTCAAGCCACGAACATTGCTTCAGATACGGCGGCCGATACTAAAGAAAGTGCCAAACATAAGGCTTATGATGCTACCGATTTTGCCAAAGAGAAGGCACATGATGCTTATGCTTATGCTTCTAATAAGGCAGGTCAAGCAACTAACATTGCTTCTGACATGGCGGCTGATGCCAAAGAAAGCGTCAAACATAAAGCTTACAATGCCAAAGATTTCGCCTCTGAGAAGGCGCATGATTCCGTTAATGCCGCTTCCGAAATGGGTAGTTCAGCTAATGAGAAGATTAGTAATAAAGCTAAGGATGCCAATGCTTATGCCACAGATAAAGCAAGTGATGCCAAAAAAATTGGTAAAGACAAAGCGTATGATGCTTATGGATTTGTATCTGAAAAGATGAACCGAGCAAGGGACGAGGCTTCTAATATTGCTGGTAATTCAAAAGACACAATGAGAGATAAAGCATCGGATGCCTATGACTTCGCCTCTAGTAAAGCCGATCACACCATAAGAATGGCTACGGATAGAGCCAATTATGCGAGAGACAAAGCTTATGCTGGATATGAGGGTGCCAAATCAAAAGTGCATGAAACTTACAACTCTGCCAAGAATACGATGAATGAACAAGCAAAGGATAAATATGAAACGGCCAAAGAGAAGGCTTCGGAAGCTGCAGGTAATGTTGGAGCAAAATTGAAAAGTGCAAGTGGCAATGAATTATGATCAACCAAAAGAAGCCCCAGAAATCCTCAATTGAAGTAATTTTCTATCCGGTGAGTAGCTTAGATTTTACTATTATATTTTTCTTCTATTGTTACATTTTTTTTAATGTTGGGACGGATGAAATTGATGAACTCAATTCTGTAAGGTCATAACTTGTGTTAAACTTTAATTTAATAAAGAAAATGACGACGCTTATTATGCATATTTTCTTTGGAACTTGTCACTACTTTCATTGACAATATAAAGCTAGCGTTTGGCCATAGATTTTCAAATATTATTTGGGTGAAAATTTGAGTGAACTTTCATCATAAATTTGGCCATAGAATTTGGAAAACATATTTTTTTTTTTTAGAAAAATATGATTTATACACATAAGTTTTAAAAACTATCAAAGCTAATCATAAGTTTGTATATATTACAAATCAATTGAATCTTCGTTGCAACAAATAACAAGTAGTGTCCATGACATTGGAGTAATGTGGTAGTTTGGAGTGAGTGCAAAAAGTATCATTCCATACTTCATGAAGTAGACAAAGCACGTGACTTTATTATTCTGAGTCAATTGTTCATCATTTTCATCAACAACCATATCATCACTTTCATATTCACTGAATATTTCATCACTACTTTGGTGTTCACATAAAAAATTATATAATACAACGCAAACAACTACTCTAGAGGGTGTTTTTGTAAAAAATAAAAGTTTGATGTAAAATTTCAATTTTTGAAAGATCCCAAATAATGAGATTTGACCCAAATTATCAAAAATATTTGTCAAATAATGACAAATTTTATGGACAAATACTATTTGTTAATTTTTTTTTCCAAATGTTACTTGGGAAATATATGGCCAAACGGGTCCAAAATAGGTGCAAAAGTGATTGTACCAACTATTAAAAAATAAAATAATGTTACTATCGTTGAATTTGAGTAGTCATGTACGAGAATCCCATTATTTCAAATTATGACTACTGGAGTGACTAAGACCTATGCTTAAATATTGGGACATACCATTATATTGTGGGCTCCACAAGATAATTAAACTGTTCCAAAAGTCACGTACGTTCAAAAATCAAAAGGACCACCAAAAATTTGTGTTGACGGAATATGATTTTCTCACATATTTTTATCGAACCAGTTGAAAAATGCAGATTAAAAATAGATTCTTACTGAAATATTTTTAACACAAGAATTTTTGTATGAAAATATTAGGAGTACTATATTTTCTTTATTCATTGATTCAATCAAAATGTACGTGAAGTATTTCACTTAGAAAAATAGTGACATTTTTGTAGTGAGCTTGTGCTTGTTCTCCATAGAATTTAATGGCTAAGATCTGAATGGGTCATACAAAAATCTTTTTTTCAATTTGGACGGTTCCAAATTTATAGTAGAACTAGTATATTTTGAGTTATAGTAATCATAAATATCATTCGAGATTCGTTTAACTTCCCTCCTTCGGTATTGAGGTGCTTAAAGTTTTCGTCTGCTTATGAAACACCATAGATAATACTGGATCTAAGCCTTATCTTCTTGATGCCCTATTGGATGATAAATTTAAATTTAACACTTACAAATTCAGTCACAAAAATTGTGTTTCTTTTGCTTTCGAGTTGGAAAAAGAAAATTCTAACCGTAACCTAATATGACACTGGATTTTTTTTTTGTGTAGTACTTTATGTTTTTTTTAACTTGGAACTCCATGTTTGTTATTACTGCAACACTGCCGATAGGACACTTATTTTAGTAAAACAAAGTATTAATAAAGATAACAGTGATGGTATTTTATAGCAGTAATTCTTATCAACTTTAAAAAAAGACTAATTATAGAGAAGTTTCTTGTTGGAAACACTCTTCTTATTATAGGATAGTAATGTCTTGATTTTTGCATGACAATCACTATCGATCACATTTATGTAAACACCAAGTGCAACAATTCAAGAGTATCAAAACACATCAGTTATGCTTTATGTTTGTCTTTTGTTGTACTGGCGATATATTACAAGTTTCATCTATCCATAGTTTTATATATATAGAAAGAGACTTATTTTGCAGAAATAGCAGATAGTATTAGTTCTACTGCTGCATCGATCACATTTACACCTTTACAAATCATCCAGGAGCTTAATTTTGCTAACACTAGAAGAGTACAAAACGTTGTAATAAGCATATTAATCTCATGTCACCTGGTTGGGCAACGATGGGTAATGGTGTTATGTTTGTCACATGTTTTGGCCCTAATTTTTGACCGAAGAGTTTCTGGGATGATAGATATAGGGCCCTATACGTACTAGGTCATTGTACTAATAATTAAAAGATTATTAAGCCTATTGAACTTCTACTTTCTAATAAGATCATAGTATGTAATTAAGCATACTACTAGTTTCTTCTATATTTATAGAGCATAAAATCATTGTACGAGTCTCTTAATTCTATTACCTACTAATTAGTTCAGTAGTTCAATTTCCATTACTTTGCGTCTCAATTATAGCAAGAACGGTGAAAGAGAGAGAATTCCATTTTTATGTTTAATTTTTATTTTTTTTATAACTGAGAAATTCGTGTGTGATACACCCTTTGGACCAATCACAGCCTCTTATTATGTTTAATTTTGTCTTTGTTATTTCCACGATTGATACCCGACAACACAAAAACAAGGAAAAATTAAAAAAACTAACTTAGCGATCGCAATCCAATGCACAGAAAGGGGAATTTGAGGAAACTTTTGTGATGCATTAATTGGTACTAACCACATAAGGTCTTAAATTTGAAGCTGCTGAAATCTTGTGATCAAAGAATTAATTACCTATTTGTCTAATAATAAACTCATCTTATCTATCAGAATTATGCACAAATTGGGATTTTGTAGTCTTGCCTGTTTAAGTTTGTTTCTTCTTGGTTGCTTGTTTGCTGTTGTGCATCCACACTTTGAACACTTGTCTCTTCACGCCCACTTCATTACAAAACTGATGCACTTCTTGTTCATCTTGTTTCTGAATTCTCCATCCGAGTTTCTCAGCGAACTCTAGCATTCTATCTTTCTGTTGTTGACTGAATTTCGTTCGAAATCTCTTCTTCGACGCCGAAAAATTACAAGGCTGAATTATCCCTTGTCCTCCGTGAAACATATTCAGATCTTCACTTGATGATTCAGCTGCAACTCCCGTGTTCCCACCGAAACTCATCATTACTGGTGCCATGTGACCTCTTGGATAGCTGTGTGAGTATTTATGATGGTGTTGTTGCTGCGTAGGCACAGCTGGAAGTGAAGGCGGAGTTTGGTTGGGTATACGGTGGTTATTTCTATGCACACCAGGTGTTTGTGATTCGTCCTCAGTCTCTTTCCTATGAAAATTGCGATGACAATCACAAGCTGCACATTTCAGGTATTCCGGTGTCTCTTCTTCTCCGCTTGGCATGAATTCTCCGCAACCGTCTCGTACATATCCTCCCATATTTGCAGCATGATTTTTGAGACATTCTTTGTACCGGACGGGGGTAATATTCCTCTCACTTGCTGAACTAGTAGATAGTTGTCGAACGGGATCTGGATCTGAATTTTGAGTAAGATTATGCTGATCTAGGGTTTGGTTAGGGCTAAAAATGGTATTTTCATGGATACTTTGTTCATTTGTTGTTCTATTTGGTATATTTGAAGCTATAGGAGCAGTAGCGAATTTGTTTGCTGCAGAGGAAGATGATTCTAGCTGGTTAAGTTGAGATGGGTTATAACTCATAGGATTGGGATTAGGCAAGCTCATATCCTTTTCTTGGCCTCTGTGTTCCATAAATCCTAATTTTGCTATCTGAAATGACTGTCTGATCTTAAAATTTCACCTTCTGGTAATCTATCCTAAGTTACAAAAAAAATATCTTCTAGGTAACACAGTGATGTATCATAATTGGAGGACTAATCAATTGAGTGTGATATTTTTAGTGCTAAATCCACTGTATGTACTATTAGAGAGGCTGATAAATGGACAAAGAATTGACCCAATGATCTTGGTGCCGAGCTAGCTAGTAGTAGGGAGTAATAATTTCAAGAAAATTGAGACAGACGGTCAACACGGGGTAAAACTAGACTTTGAAGGTCATTGGTTGTAAATTACAGAAATTTGTTGGCTAAAGAAAATGAGGAGGATTTAGAGTAAGGGGTAGAAGAAAGAAAAAATAATTAAATGAGAGAAGATTTTCTTGTGTCTCCTTAAGAGGCATCCAACCCAAGAAAGCACAAAAAAAAGAGAGTTTGGTAGGTAAAGTAAGAGTGATGAGGGAGTTGCCATAAGACATTGATGAAAGTAAGACTTACTCCACTAAACAACCGACAAGGTCATGTTCGTCCTCTTCTGCAGCCTGCACACTGGTCCAACAATCTCATTATTATTACGCTTAACGCTTCCTTTCACTATGTCAGAGAATACGGGAAAACGTGGAATATGAGAAGAAATTATAGATGGTGACATAAACTAAATATGGTTCTTCACCAAAACACAAGATACAATTGCGTTAGGTTAACACCCGTATTTTCAAGATAAGACAAAATAGTTAATTAATAATCAGAGGCAATTAGGCGGTGTTATTTTAGAAAGAGAAAGGGCATAGGAAGGGGGGCTTTTTGGTACTTTAAAGTGTGGAATAATAAAGTGGGTGGGGGGGTATATTATGGTCCACGGTAAAGCAATTGCAGCAATTTGTTTCCTTTAGTGTGTGTGTCAGATGTTATACACACTCTTTTCTTTCTAAAACGACAAGGCAGTGCTTGCAAATCACCAACCTTGTTATTAAGAGAATCTGTAAAGGAGATTTGCCTTTAGTTTTCTGATGATGATAACTGTTTCTACAAGCAAAATGGCATCTCTGCTCCCTGGTTTTCATTTCTGAAGTAATTAAATCACTTTGTTTTATTAAAGTGATCTTAGCTTTATCTTTTTACTTCCATTTTTTTAAGAGGCAGATAATTATTTTGATGGGGAGAGGGATCCAGTTCCCCATTTGGGGAGAGGTATAGTCAAAATTTCATTGTTTGGGACTTCGTGACAGCCTAAAACGTGGGTCTCATGTAAAGACTTCCGTATTTGTACCTGTTGTATGAATGCCCGCGGAATTTGTTTGGCGTGGGGTTGTCGAAAAAAATTAAATAAAGGAAGAGCTATATATATATATATAGTGTGTGGTGTGATAATATTTTTAATGCATGAGTTTTTTTTGGGGGAGTCGTGCTTGACTTAGCCAGCGTTTAATCATGGATATTGAGAGTAAATTTTGAAAGTTCATCTTCATTAGTCTGTTTGGTCATGAAATTTTATCGATCTTCAATTTACTTATAAGCTCCAATTCACAAAAAATTTTAAAAAAATTCAAGTAAATCATAATTTAGATTTTGAAAAATACAATTTTTCAAGTTTCAACTTTAAAATTTATAACTGAATGGGAGCTTAGTATTAGAGGCGGAGGGCAGGTGTTCTATCTAGAATTGACTATTTTAGAAGTTTTAAGATGGAGAGGTTGATTGTTCTTCATGTCTCCCAATAGTTATATTATTTTGAGTTGGGATAATGTTAGCTATTACTGCTTCTTACGCAACATAACTATTTTAGTTTTGCAAGTAAAATGTACACCAGAACTTTAAGATAAGAAAAATGAGGGAGAAAAGACATGTACTGAGTGTTTTTCTCCTTCAATTCTGACACTGTTTTGAGTCTGGTGGTCTGAATGACTTAACAAAAATGAGAATGCTTCATCTGATTGCTTACAAATATAATTAAATCTAACGGTAGTCATTGTGGTTAAAAAAAAAAAACCTTTGTCGTTGAAAATTTCCACTACCTTAAACTAATAAAAATAAAAGAGAGTTACTCGAACAGTAAATACTCTTTTAAAAATAATAATAAACGGACATATAGAAAGTTCAACTTATCATTATATTAGGCAATCAGCTTAGCTGTTAATCTGTTAGGAGCTGGAAAGAAATACTCTTCTGTCTCTAATTACTTGTCCACTTTTCCTTTTATAGTTATCCCTAATTACTTGTCCATTTTGACAAATCAAGAAAGGACAATTTTTTTTTACATATTATACTCTCAATTAAATGACTAATTACTTTGAAAAATAAAAAGTTTTTCTTCCATTTCATAATTAATATGGGTAAAATAATAAATTCACTATATCATTAATTGATTTCTTAATAGGTGTGTCAATTCAAAAGTAGACACGTAATTAAGGACAGAGGGAGTAACAATGAACAACTTTTTTGAACTTTGCTTTTGATTATGTGTCGGAGAAGGATTCGGAAATTGTTCCTGGCCATCACTGCACCACCGTCCAATGAAAACTTAGGAACATGATAAATTATTACTCCCTCCATCTCATTTTATACTCACCACGAAGTTTAAGAAAAAAAAAAGACTTATATAATTTGTGGTCCAAAATGAGTTGTAGAAATTTGTGTGGCTGTAAATCATTTCATTAAGAATAAAATAGATATTTTATAGTTAAATTGTTACTTAATATAAAAATGTTTCATTCTTTATGGGACTGACTAAAAAGGAAAGTAAGTCACATAAATTATAGGCCTGGGCATAAACACCGAAAAATCAAACCGAACATAAATCGAATTATTTTGGTTTTCGGTATATATTTTTGTATTTTTTGATATTTAGATTTCGTTTTCGGTATGTAATTTTTGTATTATTCGGTTTTTTGATTTACCGAAATATATTATATTATATAATAATATTTATTAATATTAATTATTAATATTAAATAATAAGTATTACTCCCTCCGTTTCACAAAGAATGACCTCCTTTCCTTTTTAGTCAGTTTCAAAAAAATGACATCTTTCCTTTTTTGGTAACATTTTACTTATTTCTTTCCACGTGGCATGTTTAAGACCACAAGATTAAGGGCAATTTTGTACATTTGACATAACTCTAATTTAGAACCACAAGATTTAAAAGTCTTCTTTAATTTCTTAAATTTCGTGTCAAGTCAAATCAGACCAACCTTTTTGAAACGGAGGGAGTATAATTTAATAATTTATATTTTATAGGTAAATTAGGTCAAAGAGACAGAGCACTTTTCAAAGTTCAAACTTCTCTAATTTGCCGCAGCCCGCACGTCGTTCAGTATCCACTTCCGGGCTCCAGCATCGACCAGCGACCGGCCGATCAGCAGCAGGCCAGAACTCAGCACCTCAGCGGTAGCACGCAGCAGCCGCCAGTCAACCAACACTCAGGCAGCACCACAAAAAGAAGTACTACTAATTTAATTAATCTAAGGACCACTTATTTTTAGCCCATTAAGCTGAAAAATCATACAAAAAAGTTACAAAATTTAAATTTTAAAAATTCCACTTAGCAGGTCCTAAAAAAATCGAACTGAAATAACATAAATCGAATCGAAATAATAAAAATCAAATTGAATCGAATTATTTTGGTTCGGTGTTCGGTACGTGTGGTACAAGAATCGAAAACCAAAAAAAATAATTTCTTTTTTTGAAATTGAACCAAATTACCGAATGCCTAGCCCTAATAAATTGGGACAGATGGAGTACTAGAATTACTGAAAACAGTAACAATAAAGAGTCCAAGATCAGTGTTTGCACATTTTATTTTATTTTAAAATTGAGTAATTAAATAATCTTTAATCCATTAGTAGACTAGTTTATTCATTGATGATTGAAGTTGCTTATCACAAAAACCGAAAAGGTAAAACCAATTTGTTTAATTGATCCGCATAGACTAAGCTTTTCTTGATTGGTGGAACATGTAGTTTGTTATTTAAATCTAATGTATTATTAGGGTTTCAATTATTAAATTAAGAGATAGGGGTCTTACTAATCATTAATTTAAGTACTACAACTGGTAGCTTCATATGGATACACGTGCCAAAACCCTAACCTTATTATTTGTGACTTTTATGTGTAGTACTCCTTCCTTCTGTCTCATTTTATGCGTCCTCTTTTTTGGTCCCAAAAAAAAATTCTCCCACTGTTTATTTTTAATTGTCATAGCTTATTTTTTTAGTCAAATTATAAAAAATTTCACTATCATTTTACAATGTATATTTTAATCATATTGAAATGCAAAAAATTGCAATTTTTAGTATTTTCGTATAGTTTTTAAATATCTAATTTTTTATTTAAAATATCGAATTAATGTAATTTAATTTAACTTTAAAAATTAGTCAAATTACCTTTCGAAAAGTGCAACCTAACAATTAAAAGTGGACTGATGGAGTATTACGTTACTAACTTTAAAACTTTTTTTCACTTTTAGTAATATGATTAATAACCACATGAATATTTAAAAATTATTTTAGATCACAATTTTCAAAAACAATAAAAATTAAAAATATCATATCAAATCAAACACTCACACATAAATGAGAAGAATGAAGTAGTATTTTACTCATGTAGACGGTAGTTTCGTCCCCATTTCTTATTTTGTCAATCTTTCAGATAATTACTAAAATAGCGAAAATGAATTTAAAATGTACTGGAATTAGATTTATTGACAACTTTCGGGAAAAAAAAAAATATTGGTCAATAACATTGTGATACATAAAATGTGTTTGGATAATTGTAATTATTGAGGAGATTTTTTTTAGTAATATTGGGAATTATGAGATCTTATATATTTATATATTTATTTTGGGTCAAAGCCTCATTTAAATTCACAACACTATATTTTTATTTTGTTTGTCACTACCCACATACTTTGTCACGTTTAGCCTATGGCCTATGGTAAACGGATCTTTTGGCTGTTCAGGAGTAAGAGTCAACAGGACATACCGCGTGGCATTTGCGATTTGATTTGAGATTTCTTTTTCTATTTTATAAACTCTTGGATTCACACAACTTCCGCTAGTTGAGATGTTTAGAATAGAATTTTACTTTCTTAAATTTCATATCGAATTCATCTTTGTTGCGTAATTTGAAATTGATGGAGTAACATTTTCTAGTATTTTCTTACTTGTAAATTCATATACGATTAAATGTCTCTGTCGTAATATACCTGGTTTCAATATTTTTCTATCTGCAATTGTCACGCCAAAAGCCTACACCATGGGCGAGACTGGCACTCGAGAACCATTGTTGGCCCCAAGCGAACCCTTGGTATGGCTTACTTACTCAGCGGAAGAAGACTTAAACACAAGAAATAGTCTCAAAGGATAACTCATGCAAATATCTTTAAGGATGACGGGACAAGACCCTCGATCATCCTCACAAATGAAACAATAAAAAGTAAATGATAACAAAGGAACCCTTCGGAAAGCAAGGAGGCTCACCAACTGACTTTGAATGCTCAGCTGGATCAACGAGGCGCTGGATGATGATCCTGGTTACTTGTGTCTACATCATAATAAGATGCAGGCCAAATGACATCAGTACATTGAATGTACGAGTATGCGAGGGGAAATCTAAAACAAGACATAAGCTTGAAAGGAACTGAAGAACTTATCTCGCTCAACTCAACTCAACTTAACTGAACTCATTTCAATATAAAGCAGTATAAAACAAGTGCAATATAAAGAAAAGTTGTTTAAAACATGTATGTCAACTCTGTGTATTTGGAAATACAATAATACTCTGTGTGTATGCAAAGATACATTATAACTTTGAAATGTATGTAAAATACAGATAAACTGTGTATATAAGAATACAATTACTTATGTTGGAGTTTCTCTAGCCGACAACCATCACTTAAGAGCTATCGTGATGAAACAACATTTTGCATCACGCTGCCAGGGCCGTCCTATACCTTGCCGGGGGTATAGAACTTGAACTACTAAGTGGATCCACTAGTCTATGCTAAAAAACACTAAGGAATCATCTAAAACAACATGGCCCTTTTCTACCCATGATGGCTACATGGTTTATGTGGGCTGTGAGTTGTCTGAACTCTCCCGCATATCGGTGCTCAATACTACTCCCAAAATATGATACTAGCTCTTATGTTTAAAAACATATTTCTTTTTGTGATTTGAAATAATTGCTCAAAAACTTAGCTCAAAGGTTATCTTGGAAATCAAAGTTTCCTCTCTTGGTTAATTGTGAAGGCACTAACTCTTTTCTGAAAACTAACTCAAAGGCTCTTTGGAAATCAAGGTTTCCTTTTATTGTTTAAATGTGAAAACATTTTAACTCTTTGGGAATACGTAGTCCCTATATACTTTGAAGAAATGAACTTCAACTTTACTCTTTACTCAACTCAAAACTTCAAGTCTTAAAACAAAGTTAAATCATTTGTAAAAAACATTTGGAAGACTTTATGAACTTCTCTTGACTTTGACTCTTAACTGATCCTTGAGTTGAATTATGGATTCAAGGATTGAGATTTGTGATAGGAAAGATCTCATGATGTTTAGGAGTGTTTTTAGATAGTTAAACACGAGAAAACATCAAGAAATCACTGTTTGAAAGCTGGTCCACGACGCGGAGATTTATTTAAATTTTGGTCGCAAAAATAACTTTTGAGGTAGAACGGTTCGTGACCGCTCCGCTCCGCGAGAGAGGATTTTTCACATCCTGAGGAATAGGTCCGCAACGCGGACCTGGTACCCAGATTTGTCCAACTTGTTCCTTCTTCGTTTTCCAGCCCCAATTCGCCCAAATTCAATTATTTTTCTCCAATTCTCTTTAGATTAAGATACCCAACATATGTACACAAGAATCTAATCAAACACAACTCTAAAATCGACCTTATACTCTCAAGAATTCCTCAATCTCATCCCAAATTCAAGAACGAAAGTAAATTCAAGAACTCACATCAAGAACATTCAGACTTTCAACTTTTAGGACGAATTCATGCTAAATTAAACATGTTTGGCGCGTGGGTGAACGAACCCAACGCTGTGTGAACTCACATACCTCGTAGGGATCACCCCTTGACGAAATCCACAAGCGATTCTTGAAGAACTTGACGATTATTGCTCCTTCTCCTCATTTCTGTTCTTCTTTTCTCTTTTCTAAAACCCTAACTCAATATCATAAAAGCGTAAACTGAATCCTATCAGTTTAGACCCCAATTAATTACCAAAAATGAAATTAAGTCATGGGGTATGGAAAAGACCATAATGCCCTTCAAAAATTCGGATTAATTGGACATTTCCTTATTCGAACAACTTAATTTCCAATGGGCATATCTTACTCATACGAACTCGGAATCGCACAAACTCGGCAGCGTTAGAACGATCATTCCAAGATCTTTACTACGATATCTGGAAAGACACCTAACGCATCCTGAGCTAGAAGTTATGGTCGTTTGAAGTTGACCAAAATTCAACTTTAACACACTTGAAAATTTCCAGATTTTCTTTATACTTTCCAAAAATGACTATTTCCTCTTTTAAATTCCTTTTTAGTTCTTTACAGTTATGGGGTGTTGCAGCAATAGCACTATTTAAATAATATTTGATAATTATAGGCATAAAATTTAATTTTTATTTTAAAATGTTTTGGATGTAAAAAATTTAAGCTGACTCACACTTTTATATAAACAAGGAAATCTTTCAATTAAGAAAAATATGTTCACATGATATTTAGAGAAAAGAAAAATTCTAGACTTATTAAGTAACATTAGAAACAAAAAAATTCCTTAAAAATGATTAGTTATCATACTACTAAAAAGAAAGACAAATGTTATAATGTTATAAAGACGATTGTGACTGTTATAGATAGAAAACATTATAAAGAGGTAAAACATTTTTTTAAAAGCGATTCGTAAAAAAAATTGGTTGTTTAGTAAGGTATCATTGTTTCAGAGAGGTTAGGTTTGTTTCTAAAATCTGCATTCTACGTATATGACTATTTGTGAGTCTTTTAGAATATCTAGCACGTTAATAAACTATTACTACATATAAGTAAATAGAACATAAAAAATCAGTTTCCGAATTTTTTTTTGATTGTTATAATAAAATGTTGTATAATAATATTGTTATAGAGAGATCAACATGGGTTGTGACTTGTGTGTGGTGATGAAACACTTTCATCTTCAATCAGAAATTTTAGGTTTAAGCTTTGGATATGGAGAAAATTTTGTTGGCAACTCCCTCGAATGGGTCCTGCCAGTGGCACACCTACCTTGGTCCAAGGGGTGTCGGCTCGACACCCCTTCGTCGAAAAATTACGTTGTATATAGTGATTAAATTTTAGTTTAATAAATATAAATACATAAATTGACACTTCTTATAACAAGTTGAAGGTTTAATCTATGGGTCCTGCCAGTGGCGAACCTACCTTGACACCCCTTCGTCAGAAAATTACGTTGTATATAGTGATTAAATTTTAGTTTAATAAATATAAATACATAAATTGACACTTCTTATAACAAGTTGAAGGTTTAATCTATTGGTTAGAAGCTTGCAAACACTCCATGAGGTCATGTGTTCAACCCCTTCTAGCCTATTTATAATTTTTTTTTTACTATAACCATTGACACCCCTTAATGAAAATTCTGCATCCGTCACTGGATCCTGCATTGTGCAATCTAAATTTAGTTGAAGCTTTTATACCGACCACGAACATTGGATTGGAAATAAAAAAATATTTTGTTAATATAT
>JAJOOH010024094.1:0-29697 GCA_029582605.1 Solanum gracilifrons | reverse complement strand
AAAAAATTAAATATTAATTTTTTAATATGAAAAATATTAATTTATTAATACAACATAAAAGTAATAAAGGACAATATATAAAAATATTTGAAGTATTTGATATTTTATTAAATTAAAATAATTCTAAATTAATATATAGCCGCGCAACGCACGGGTACGTATACTAGTGAAGAACAATAATAAAGAAGAAGACAATTGAGTTAATATTTATTTTTTCCAAGTTTATTTTAACAGATGATCAATTTTTATTGGTTAGTGCTGTCTAAAAGCTGCACCCACGCGCTTAACATAGGTGAAATCACGGACTCAGCCACGTAGGCCGAAAAGTGGTAAACAATTAACTAAAAAATAAGTTCAGGGGGGTAATAGGACCTTAGTAAAGGTTAGGTGTGTCTCAGGGATTTTGGGCATAGGCTGAGGGGATACTTATGCATTTTCCCTATTAACTAATAAGTTAATAACATGTGAAAAAGGCAAATGTGCTGGTGCTACTCAATTGGAGCAATCGAACTTAATAATTTTATGTACGTATCGAATTTAATTATTAGCATTTGAAGTAATTATACTAAAATTCAAATTCAATAAAATTAAAATACTTACTCAATCATTATTATTGAGAAGAATGATCGAGTTTCTTGAACAAAAGTAAGATTAATTGCCTTACCTATTGTATTTGAACCTACTAAACAATCTTATTTTATAAAGTAGATAATACATCAATCGAAACAAGTAGAAAAATATTTTATCTATCCAATTATGCAAAAACTAAACACAAAGTAAGGAATTAATAAACAAAAGTAAATATATAAACATCTAAAACAATTTCTTCATTCAAATTTTCCTTATGTTCTTTTTCCTCATTTGTCCTTACATTCCTTAAGAACAAATTCAGAAGGCATACAAGTTATTTATCAATGACTCGAAAGTTCAAACACACCTTAAAAGTAAAATGTCGCCCAATAAAAATTATTATTTATCAATGACTCGAAAGTTCAAACTCAAAATCTCCTACTAGAATATATATTTGCATTGTGCCCATTGAGGGAATATTATTGTCTAATTGGAGGAAATTAATTCCTAAAATATCTTTTTGTTTTTTACAATCATTAATATGTCCCCATAAAGTTTGTCATAACGTACTCCATCTGTAGCAAGCAGATAGCCACGTTCAAATGTTGAGTACGAACAAGTAGACGTTAATTTAAAACTTTAATATATACTCTTTTATTTATGTCAATGTCACTCTAATTTTCATTTTCCAGTCTTATTACGTTACTAAAAGTATAATGTGGTGGTCCATCACTTCATCCACTGGTCAATTTGCATAACTCCAATCAATTTTTATTTATTTTTTTGGTTTTCCACACGAGTTTCTTCAATTAAATAGCGAAATGGGCCATACGTTTTATCGAAATAGATTTTGTGAAACATTGATTATTTTCATTTTTCCTTAGTTATTTATGTGATTTTTTGCGACCTCCTCATGGTTAGATTTGATTACTTGGGTTAAACAAGAAAAATGCATGTCGTGTACACATGAGTGAATTTACGTAGTGATTAGTTATGAGTTCAGTAACACTCAAAAATTTTAGTTCAACTCTTATGGTTGCATCGAAAAATTTGTTTGATATGTGTAAAATATTATTTCGAATTTCAATAGATCAGATAATCTTTTAGTTGAATTTAGAACCATATCATACTTAAAGATTCCGAATTCAACTTTGGAGTACTTCATAAGTTCCTTAATTTATAAAGCGTTTTCTCTCAAACACAATCATATACTAAAAATTAAGTATTTACAAGCAGCTTTTCAACTTTATGGTAAAAAAAATCCAACCTCGTGTTGTGAGAAAAACAAAAAAATATTCAAAATTTTGAATCCTATCATTTTTTTAAAAAAAAGTAACTTCACTCGTGACAAAAAATATATTTTTTGTCCACATGATAAATTTCAGTTTTTGGATAATGATGTATCGTTGCCGACATCATATATGGAAAATAACTCTTCTTCCACACTGTTGGAATTCAAACTCGAATTTGAACTTTTTGAAAATGATAAAAAATCAACTTTGGTAACCAAGTAATATTATTTTTTAGAATTTTCGATATGAATTTGAATCAGTTAGATTCCAAAAAGTATATACACATAATTGGAACGTAATGTTTCTAGAAGTTGATTTACACCTTTTTCTGAAAAAGATATTCAAATTTGGATATGATAATTGATAAGGTCTTATATTCCTTGATGTTTTGATGATCTCCTCACAAGTGCAGGGACCTGGTCCTCTGCAGAGTATGAATACTTGTCCAGTGGTCAAAGTGTTGTCCAGGTGTTTGCGTCAGAAAGTTGGTGAGTTGCAGAGTACTCCACCAATCAGAAGCGATGAGGTTACTTGTACGTTTGGCAATATTTTTTCATGATATATATCAAACAATACTTTGAAAAATACATTCATTCATTCAAAGAGAGATATTTCAAGCTTCAAGAACAGCAGGGACCTGATCGATTGCTTCAAATGCTTCTTGTACCAGCTGTTACATTGTTGCTTGTAATAGTACTTATATTGTAGGATTCGTTTCGTTGTGATAAGAAATGTTTCAACTTGTGTGAATCATTGTGAGTTCTGAGTTAGAGTTAACTTGGTTCTTACTCCAAAACCTATATTAATCGGGATATGATTAGTATAGTGGGTAGTGTGGTATCTACTCTAGCTCGTCTAAGTAATAGGAAGTGTTACTTAGAGTTGGGATTAGTAGGCTAATCTCGGTTTGTAACTGGCTTTTACTTTTGCTTAGAGAAGACTAGTGAAAAGCAGTTCTAAAAGTCCTGGCAGGCCAGATCGTGATTTTACTCCCTTGAGCAAAGAGGTTTCCACGTAAACTCTCTTGTCAATCTTTACTTTTCAGCACTTGTTTCTTTACTGTTTTAGTTTCAACTGTGCTGAGGACCTAGTCCCATTGATACTAGTGGACGCATACATTCCATCAAGTGGTATCAGAGCCTGACTTTTCAGTTTGGTTAACACCAAGAAAAGAAAGGATCCTGAAGGAATGGATGTTCCACCCAATATGGAGGAAGGACAATTTTCTACCAGGCCACCACGTTTTAATGGACAATACTATGGTTTGTGGAAAAATTGAATGCACGACTACATCAACGTTGAGGACTTTGAGTTATGGGACATCATCCTTGATGGACCATATATTCCTACAAAAGAGACGAAGGATGGGGAGATTGCCACCACTGTTGTCAAAACCAGAAAGTAGTACAACGAGGCAGATAGGAAAAAGATAGAAAAGAACTACAAAGCAAAGAAGATTCTGGTGTGTGAAATTGGAGCAGATGAGTACAACAAGATTTCTGCTTGTGAGACTGCAAGGGAGATATGGGATTGTCTTCAAACAGCCCATGAAGGAACTCAACGAGTAAAAGAGTCTAAGGTTGATATGCTTACCACTCAGTATGAAAATATCATTATGAAGGAAGGGGAAACCATCTTTGAGATGAACTCAAGATTCACCTCTATCACCAACGAGCTGAGAGGTTTGGGTGAGCCTATTCTTGTTCATAAGCAAATTCGCAAGATCCTCAAGGTGCTTCCAAAATCTTGGCAAAGCAAGGTGGATGCCATAATAAAGGCCAAAGATCTAATGACGCTTCTCATGGATGTTGATTGGGAATCTTCAGACCTACGAGATGAACAAGAAATAGGGGACGACTGTGAACGAAGGAAAGAAAGAAAAGTCCATTGCTTTGAAAATATCTCAGAGTGAGGTGACTGAAGAAGAGGATGAGATAACATATGTATGCTTCCAAAAGAAAACCTCTTCCAGCCGAACTGCTACTGCAAATAATCTATGCCATAAGTATGGCAAGCCTGGTCACTTCATGAGGAACTGCCCCAGTCAAAAGCAGAAAACTCATGGCACCAGATCTCGCAAAAGGGACCTGGTCCTAGACCATGCTCAAAGGAAGGCACATGCAGATAAGTTGGTGAGAAAAGCCTTTGCTTTGTGGGGAAATGACTCAAGTGAATCAGAAGAAGATGTAGAGAGTCATGAGGATGTTTCAATGATGGCCATTGAAGATGATGAAAGCATTTTCAACTCCATTTTCTCTTTAATGGCAAATTCTGATGATGAAGAGGATTCAGACGAGGTAACTGTTTTTTATCTTAAAGATGATCTAGATAATCTGCCTATTGAAAACTTGAGAAAGCTTGTTGCTCTGCTTATTGACTGTGTTGATGAACGAACCACTGAAAACTTAATGTTGAATAAAAAATTAAGTTTGTGTGAAGATAAGAATTCTGCTCTCGTGTCTCAAGTTGCTGAAATCAGTAAAAGTATAGAAACTCTAGAAACTAGTAACATAACACCTGAGAAGAACCCTGGAAACTCAGTGGGTGGGAAGAGAAAGCTTAGCATTCTTGAGGAAGAATTGGAAGAAAAGCTAAAAAATTCCGAGTCTAAGCTAGTCGCTTCTCTTGAAACAAATTCTCAACTGAGAGAGGATCTGAGTAAGGTCAAAGAGGAATTAAGTCACTCTCTAAAATGGACTTACTCCTCTAAGAAACTCTCTAATTTATCCAATCAAGGTTTCAATGGAAAGAAAGGGTTAGGACGCAAACCAATAGAACCTCCCTACATTCCCCATAGCAAATATGTGTCTGTATCTGACAACCTTTTGTGCATTTACTGTGGTTGAAATGGTTACTTGAAAGAAAACTGTGAGAGTCTGAGAAAAGCTAAAGAAAGGCATGCGAGATTTGTTAGATCTGAAAATGATGTTAAAAAGGGACACAAGGGACCCGGTCCCCCGTATCGTAAGAACATCATGCCTCCCTCAACATCAAGGTTTCTTATCAAACCTCTTAATAATTACTGGGAACTCTGTCTGAAGTGGGTTCCTAAATCTAACAACTGATTTCTATGCAGAAGAGAGGAAAGAGTCAGTGTTGGTACATGGACAGTGGATGCTCAAGGCACATGACTGGAGACACTTCAAACTTACTTTCTTTGAAAGCACACCAGGGTGGCGGTGTGTCGTTTGGTGGTGGAAAGAAGGGCTCAATCCTTGGTATTGGCAAAATAGGGAGATCGGCTGATAATTCAATAAATAATGTACACTATGTAGAGGGTTTAAAATACAATCTTTTGAGCATTTCACAAATCTATGATAAGGGAAATGAAGTCAAGTTCATGTCTGAAAGATGTGTGGTTACAAACTGTGCAACTAAGAAAATTGTGATGTCTGCAAAAAGAATCAAGAATATGTATGTTGTTGATCTTGATTCTGTTGAAGGATTCAGTTTGTCATGTCTGAGTGCTCAAACTAATGATGCAAATCTTTGGCACAGACGACTGGGTCATGTAAATACCTCTTTACTTAACAAGCTTGTTGCAGGGGACCTGGTCCGCGAACTACCAAAGCTGAAGTTTTCCAATGACAAAATCTGTAACGCCTGTGCAAAAGGCAAACAAACAAGATCTTCTTTCAAGGCAAAAAGGGGTGTGAGCACTTTCAGACTTTTGGAACTTCTCCACATGGATCTGTGTGGACCTATCAGAATTCAAAGTAGAGGAGGTAAAAAATATATTCTTGTGATAGTTGATGACTTCTCCAGGTACACCTGAAATTTATTTCTGTGAAAAATGATGAGACTGCTGGAATTCTGATAACTTTTGCCAAACCAATCCAATTAAAGATAAATTGCAAGATACCCAATATCAGATCTGATCTTGGTACGGAGTTTGAAAACTCTATACTTGAAGGGTTTTGTGCAGAAAATGGAATCAATCACAACTTCTCAATACCAAGAACTCCTCAGCAAAATGGAGTTGTTGAAAGAAAGAACAGAACTCTGGTGGAGATTGCTACAACTATGCTGATTGATTCAGAACTTGCAATGAATTTTCGGGCTGAAGCAGTTAATACAGCTTGCTATGAGACAAACATGTGTCTTATCTGATCTATCATCAGGAAAACGCCGTATGAGTTGTTAAATGACAGAAAGCCCTCAATTGCTCATCTCAAGCCATACAGTTGCAAATGTTTTATGCTAATAAATGGGAAGGATGATTTAGGCAAGTTTGATGCCAGAAGTGATGAGGGAGTATTTGTTGGATACTCATCTACAAGCAAGGCGTACATGGTGTTCAACAAAAGAGCTTTGTGTGTTGAAGAAAGCAAACACGTCAAGTTTGATGAATTGGGTATAAGAAATGAGAACAATGAGGACTACGAGTGTGAGGAGTTGATGAACACGCAATAGAATGATCAAGGCACAAAAGAAAAGGATGCAGAACACTTAGGAGGACCTGGTCCCTTAGAATCATCTCAAGAAACAGTGTCTCAAATTCCTGAAGAAGATGAAGGTAATTCTGATGCTAACAGAGAAGAAGAGATTACTAGGAAGTCTGGATGGAAACATCAATCTTTACATCCATTAGATAATCTCACCTCTCCACTTGACTCAGCAATTCAAACTATGTCTAAATCAAGAAATCTAGTTGCACATTCAGCATCCATTGAACCCAAGAATATCAAGGAAACTTTGAAGGATGTAGATTGGGTAACTTCAATGCAGGAGGAGCTTCATCAGTTTGAGAGAAGCAAGGTGTGGCACCTGGTCCCCAGACCACTTGATAGAACCATTATTGGGACTAGATGGGTCTTCAGAAACAAACTCGATGAGCATGGAATCATTACTAGAAATAAGTCAAGATTGGTGGTGCAGGGTTACAACCAAGAAGAGGGAATTGAATATGACGAGACCTTTGCTCCTGTAGAAAGAATGGAAGCCATCTGAATCTTAATGGCATTTGCCGCTCACATGGAATTCAAACTGTGTCAAATGGATATCAAGAGTTCTTTCTTGAATGGGAATCTAAAGGAAGAAGTATATATGTTAAGCAGCCTCCAGGCTTTGAAGATGTAGGACTGCCAAATCATGTGCTGAAATTAGATAAGGCTCTGTATTGTTTGAAACAAGCTCCCAGAGCTTGGTATGAACGCTTGTCAAAATTCCTTGTAGCAAATGGGTTCAAAAGAGGTAAAATTGATAATACACTATTTTTGAAATCCAGAGGAAAGGAGTTGCTGATTGTGCAGGTTTATGCGGATGATATCATCTTTGGAGCCACTACAAATTTACTTTGCAAGGAATTCGCTGATCTGATGAGCAGTGAGTTTGAAATGAGCATGATGGGAGAACTCACTTTCTTCCTAGGCCTGCTGGTCAAACAAACCTCTCAAGACATTTCAATATGCCAAGAGAAGTATATCAAAGAGCTGCTCAAGAAATTTAATCTTCTTGAGGCAAAGGTGATGGATACTCCTATGAGCACAAGTGTGAAACTTGATGGAGATGAAAATGGCATGGAGGTCAATCAGACCATGTATAGGGGAATTATTGGGTCACTCATGTATCTCACTGCAAGCAGGCCAGATATAGTGTTCAGTGTAGGGATATGTGCAAGATTTCAAGTAGTACCAAAGAAGTCTCACCTGAAAGCAGCCAAACGTATCCTGAGATACTTAAAGGGAACTCTGGACCTGGTCCTCTTCTACCATACTGATGACTCTTTTGATCTTGTAGGTTATGTTGATGCTGATTATGCAGGTTTTCTTGTTGATCGAAAAAGCACATCAGGCATGACACACTTCCTGGGATCAACTTTGATTTCATGGGGAACAAAGAAGCAGAATTCTTTGGCATTTCCTACTGCAGAGGCAGAGTATGTGGCTGATGCATCATGTTGTGCACAACTGTTATGGATCAAGCAGCAGCTAGAAGACTTTAGTGTACTTTCAGACACCATTCCTCTCATCTGTGATAACACTAGTGCAATGAATATGGCCAAGAATCATGTCCAGCATAAGAGGACAAAACATATAGATGTGAGGCATCATTTTTTGAGGGACAATGTTGAAAAGCAGAACGTGGTGATGAGGTTTTGCAAAACTGAAGACCAGTTGGCTGATATCTTTACAAAACCATTAAGTAAAGAATTTTTCATCAAAAATGGAATGAGGCTAGGAATGCACAAAATCACCTGACCCCTCGACAGATTTGCACAAAGAAATCCTTCTTATTGATTATGTTAAGGAGGGCAGGTATCTATACTTGTTTTACTGCTTGTCATAAAAGAATTCACTTCCAGTATCTTAATGCAGGTATACACTCATGGTGTGTTTAGCTGAATGGAAGGTTTAATCACACAGACAGAGTTACAAACTGAAAGGTTGACCTGGTCCTCATGAGGTGAGTATTAAGTATACCACACTGTCTAAATGTCAACATCCCTGCCAAGGGTCGTCTTTTTTGGGACCCGATACTTTTTAAACATGAATCCCTCTCCTCTTCTGAAATTGAAATTCATAAACCTTCTCCTAATTTCTCTAAATTTCTCTCCAAGTTTTGTTTTCCTACTCGCTTCAAACATGTTTATCACTGAGTCTTCTTCAAAAGCATCCATCTCCCAAGAAGTTGAAAACCCTAGTTCATTCAACTTCTCTGTTCCTCCTCCTGAAGAATCTCCGTCCACCTCAGTCTGTGGTGTTGGAGAAATGGATGAATCCATCTCCCCGGCGGTCGACATCTTGGTCAGCCCTGTTCGTCACTCCGAAAATTTGTTAGTTTGCTCTCCTACTCTGGTTCTATCTGGTGACAAATCCCTAAATTCAGAGGCACAGTCTGTGGAAAAACCTAATGAGGATCTTTTTACAGAAGAAACTAACATTGGTTTCCTGGAACTGTCATCAACCATATCTGAGAGAGTTTTTGAAGGGGACCTACCTGAAAGAAAGGGTCCTGAATCTTGTATCCTAACTGCTGGTGCTAAACTGGTGGCTATTCAAAGCTTTGCCTCTTTAAGAGGTGATGTTCCACCCACTTATCTGGAATATGATTTAGTGTCACCGGATCAGGTCCCTCCCAGAAGTGAGCCTATTTTTTACCAAACTCCAAAGTCATTTGATGTTGGGAGCGATTAGAAAGAAGAAGAAAAGATTTCATTAAAATTGCGCTCTAGGGGAATGCGTGGAGCAAACCAATCTCAAATAAATGATTCTGAGTTGGAAACGGTTAAAGGTACACCTAAGGTTGACATTGTTGAAAAATCTGCTGAACAAGAAAAGGAGCAACAGAGAAAGAGAAAGGGTAAGTTGGTACTGTCTCTCTCTAAAAGGGACAAAAGGAAGTATGTTACGAGGAGCGAAGCACAAAAGGTTATGGGAAGTGTTATTGCTGCAAGCAAAGCTCACACGAAAAGAAGTAGGAAGCGGAGAAGAGAAGGGCTTAAACCTGCAGAGTCTGCCTCTACTCATTTGTTTATTGAGAATAGTGAAACTGAATCTGAAGAAGCTGTCAAGTATGTGGCAAAAAGAAGAAGAAAAGCTGAGGAAGAAAGGATTGAAACAAAGGGGAATCAAAAAGGGGGAAAGAAATCTCCTACGAAAGGTGTGAAGGTTAACAAGTAGAAATCTCGTGCAAAAGGAGAAAAAAGAAGAAAGCAATTAGAGAAAGGACCGGGTCCCAAGGTCAAAAATCAAATCGAAGAGAAAGACTTGACCAGAAAAGAGAGGGTAGAGAAAATGGAGCAACAAAAGGTCTTGAATGGTAGAGTCTTTGACCCTGACATTCTAACACAGTTTGGTATGGGAAATTTGGTTTATGTTGTTACTATTCAAGGCTGGAATCATTTATTTGAACCACCAGTTCCATACACGAACCTGAAGTGCATGAGTTCTTCTATCAAATGGAACTACTGGAAGGAAGAGGAATCACAACTACTGTCAGGAATGTGGAGATTCATCTTGATGAAGAAACTCTGGGAATTATTCTTGGAGTACCTGTATTGGGAATTCGAACTATTGAGGGATGCAAACCATCTGGTGAATTTTCAAAGCATGCTACCAAACGAGGAGATGTCAAACGGGCAGGGCTCCCTAAGAAGTTTCTTAAAGGGGAGTATCAATTGATGTTTGAGTTTATTAACAAAGTCATGGTGCCCAGGACTGAGAAAAGAACCGTGGCTTCTGCTGCCGATCTTTTCCTTATGGAAAAACTTGATGAGCTTGAGGAAATCAACCTCCCTGCAATTATGCTAGAACATATGCTATAGTAATGACATGGAAGAATGCTAAGTACGGGATTCCCTATGGGTATTTGCCAAACTTTGTCTTTAACTATTTTGAAATCCCAGTGGGCAAAGGGGTACCTGGTACCATAAAGCAGATGTTCACTATGTCTACTCTACTAGAATGTGAGTGCATTGAAGGACAGGCTAGGGGCAGATCTCAGGTGGTAGATGTTTTGGAACAGCAGGCTACTCTTAGGAGGGAGGTGACTGATCTCACAAAGATTTTGAGCGATAAGGAGGTAGAAATCACCAGGCTGAAGTCTGAACTGCAGAAGGCAGCTTCCCGGGGACCTGGTACCAGTGAGGGTCACGAGCTAACGCTAAAAGAGTTAAGGGATGACAACACCATGCTGGTGAAGACAAATGCCTCTCTCAACGAGGAAATTAAGTCCCTAAACAAGCAACTGATACATGCCCATGAGAGTGCAAATGAGCGCATGATGTTGTTGATGCGTACTTTTACTCCCTCCCCTCCTCCATCCTAAATGTGTCTTACTTCTCTTTTCGTCTGTCTTTTCTTTTAAAGTGCCGCCTTGTCATCCCATACTCTTGTGGCTTTTTGTTAGCATGACATACTACAGTGGTCAGTATATATGAGATACAACTCTCTTTTGTTTTGTGTCCTGTTCATGTGTGGTTTAATATTCTCTTTATGCTTACATACACATGTTCTGTGTGGCCCAAGGCCCTGAATTCTTTATTGCCTTGCATTTAACTTGAATATGTTTACTGCTTCACCTTTTCAATGATGTCAAAAGGGGGAAGGTGTAAAGTTGTTGTAAAGGTTGGTTGTAAGTTGTTGTAAAGGTTGACTGTGGAATTAAGGGGAACTGAACTAAGGGGGAACATGAAAAGGGGAAACTGATTAAGGGGGAATACCAGTTTTATTGTCTTATTGAATGAATGTTTGTTCACTCACGAGAGGAGTTATGCATGTTGTTTGTCATCATAAAAAAATGGGAAATTGATAATTGGATAAGGTCTTATGTTCCTTGATGTTTTGATGATCTCCTCACAAATGCAGGGACCTGGTCCTCTGCATAGTATGAATACTTGTCCAGTGGTCAAAGTGTTGTCCAGGTGTTTGCGTCAGAAAGTTGGTGAGTTGCAGAGTACTCCACCAATCAGAAGCGATGAGGTTACTTGTACGTTTGACAATATTTCTTCATGATATATATCAAACAACACTTTGAAAAATACATTCATTCATTCAAAGAGAGAGATGTTTCAAGATTCAAGAACAGCAGGGACCTGATCGATTGCTTTAAATGCTTCCTGTACCAGCTGTTACATTGTTTGCTTGTAATAGTGCTTATATTGTAGGATTCGTTTCGTTGTGATAAGAAACGTTTCAACTTGTGTGAATCATTGTGAGTTCTGAGTTAGAGTTAACTTGGTTCTTACTCCAAAACCTATATTAATCAGGATAGGATTAGTATAGTGGGTAGTGTGGTATCTACTCTAGCTCGTCTAAGTAATAGGAGGTGTTACTTAGAGTTGGGATTAGCAGGCTAATCTCGATTTGTAACTGGCTTTTACTTTTGCTTAGAGAAGACTGTGAAAAGCAGTTCTAAAAGTCCTGGCAGGCCAGGTCGTGATTTTACTCCCTTGAGCAAGGAGGTTTCCACATAAACTCTCTTGTCAATCTTTACTTTTCAGCACTTGTTTCTTTACTGTTTTAGTTTCAACTGTGCTGAGGACCTGGTCCCATTGATACCAGCGGACGCATACATTCCATCAGGATTGCCTAAATACAAAAAAGTAAAGGCTAAAAATAAAAAAAATAGAGTTTAATGAGAAAGAAATGAAAACGGAAGAGAAGCTTCGTTATATATAGGTTTCAAATTTTGAATTGATGAAATTATCCTTCCAAGTTTTTCAAATACAAAGGAACGGACACTGCTCTCAATTTGTAGTAACAACAAAAAAAAACACCACATATTATGGTAAAGAATACATAACATATATATATCCATAATATCATATTATAAAATTTGAAGATAGTATATTCACCGTCGAGGGAAAAATTGTATAAAATAGCAAACTATTAATTCAAATTAAATGTTATAGCCATATTTTATTTTATTTGTAATTCGTAGAAAACATTCCATTTTTTTGCCATCTGATTCGGTATACAATTAGCCATTTTCGGTATACAATTACTCATTTGGTATACAGATGTATAAAATGTATAAAATGCATTTGTGTTTATATAAAGCGAGAGAAAAGTGTATATACAAGTACAAATACATATATTTTTTTCTTATACACTTATAATTATACAGATCTTATTATACAAATTACAATGTATAAATGAATTTAGACAAAACTGAACAACTTATATAAAATTGGATGTATTTAGTGAATTATACAAATCAAAAGCTCCATAGTAAACATTAAATTTGCTATGAAGCATAATTATGTAAACTATAGCTATAACATACAAATATGATTTTTGTATTTGCTACATGTGAAAGTTGCTCACAAACAAAACTAAATTAGAGTCCACATGGCGTCATTTACAAGGAACAAATCTACTGGTTATTTAAAGGGGATTATAATACACTAGTTGCAATTGATTAGTCCTACTAGCTTCAACTAACGTGCCATTAATAATATTAATTTCAGTGACACTTTGGGATCACCGCTTATACAAAGAATTAAATATCAATTATCATCTTCATGTAGCCTCCATGAGTCATGACTTTACCTCCTACTATCTCTATCCACTTTTAATTGTCATAGTTTTCTTTTTTAGAATCAAACAGTAATAACTTGTGATGGTTAAAGATAATTAGTAAGTATTCGATGAGATAGTCCATATACGCTTAAGTAGGGGTGTCAAAACTGAACCCAAACATAGGTAACACACCCAGAATTTTAAGGGTTGGACTCAACATAATTTGATTTGGATTCAATCTCAACTCATTCAAGCCTAACCCATTTTAAGAGAATCCTCAATTGAGCTCAATTCCGTCTCCACTTTCAACCAGTTTTAAAACTCTTTACTAAGATATGTTCCTATATTAAATGTATGAATTATTATCTATTTAACATCTTTTAGGATTTATCTATCAATTTGTTACTTTTTAAAAAATAAAATCTTGAGCTGGAATTCGAATTGTGATATAAAAGTTAAATATCACTATGTTAAAATTATTGAGATTAATAGGGTCAAATAGGGCAGGTCAAGACCCAACCCGTTTTTTAGTCCATTTGAACCCAACCCATTTGAGCCCAACCCATTTGAGCCCAAAGTAAATTTGGGCAGGTCAAGACCCAACCCAATTTTTATTTCAATCCATTTTAATATCAACAATTTCAATCTAACCCGCTCATTTGACATCCCTACGTTTAAGCATGGGGAAGTGTGTATATTTGAGACCATAATTTATGGTTTCTTGTAATGTGATCCATTGACAAGTGTTTTGTCAAAAAATGCAGATCAGATTATAAACCAATGAAATAGAAACCATACTAAAAAATATTGGGCTAACCGTTAATGTTATGAAATGTGTCTGGACTAGTATTGACAAAACAATCAACACCGAATTAAATGGCTATATCTAAGATCCGAGTTGATAAATAGCCAAGTGTGAGAGCAAAAAGGGATTTATGTTTCCCATCTCCTTCTTCTCTAATATTCCTAGCTATCTTATTTCCGCTACTTCAAATATCATATTTTCTTTAATATAGTATACATAGTCATAATAAAAATTCTTAATTTAATAATTAAATAAATTATAGAAACACTAACACAAAATATAGGACTTGGAATGAGTGTGGATAAGTTGGGCTATGACCCAATATTTAGAGATCAAAAGGGCATCAATTCTTCTTTTAAAAATAATGTAAACTCAACGGAATAAAATATTTAGCAAATCTTGGCGAAGCTAGCAAAAAAGTGTTCTAATAATGGAGATCAAAAATATTATCAAAAGTAGTAACTAGTAAAAATTACTACAAAACTATGAGCTTTAACAACTTTTTTTTGTCTTCATGCGGTGTTTGATGCCTGCATTGGAGATCCAATTAAATTTAAATTGTGCACTACATGGCTCATTTTAGGGTAACGCTCTCAAATCCCAATAGGATTCTTCTCAACACCTAGAGCTCAAACTTGAAATCTTTGGTTAATAGTGAAGCAGCTACACAAGCATCACCACAACCCATTTTGGTGTGAGATGTTTCTTATACAGAGTATTAAAAATGAAAATGGTATTATAATAATGGAGAATCAAGAAAAAGTAAGAGAAGAATTAGCTAGAGCCTAGACATATGAAAAGAAAAAAAGTAGTATATTATATCGTAAGTGTCTAATCAAAAGCTTTATTTATTTCTCTAAATTTGACTTATTATCTTTTAAGCGTTTAATTTGTATGTTTGATTGCATATTTACTCAATTTACTCCGTTGTTTAAGCCTTATTTTATTGCAACTCCATTCATGCACCAAGTCCACGAATAAATAGTAAAATTGAGACAATAAAATGTATTATATTAATTAATAAGTAAATAACACGTGAAAAGGCAAACATCGTTGTTCTAGTTTAATTTTGGAGGTCGGAGAAGACGAAGAATCAAATCTTTATTAATAAGGTGAAATTTTATATAGTTAACTAAGTGATTTATTAAGATTCCTTTTGTTTTATAAAGTAGATAATACATCAATCGAAACAAGTACAAAAATATTTTATCGATCCAATTATGCAAAAACTAAACAACAAGTAAGGAATTAATAAACAAAAGTAAATATATAAACATCTAAAACAATTTCTTCACTCAAATTTTCCTTATGTTCTTTTTCCTCATTTGTTCTTACATTCCTTAAGAACAAATTCAGAAGGTATACAAGTTATTATACCAGAACTTATAATAAGGAAATTACAATACAAAAAAAATTCATCAAAATTAAAAACCCAAAACTACCCTTACAAATTACAAAATGTTAAAAAATTCCCAACCACCCTTTTTCTTGTACAATCAAATAAAATACAAGAGTCACAAATTAAATTAGATTAAATCGACTCAATCTCAACCCTAACATAACAAAAATTAAAATAATACTTTGTAAAATAAATTAGTCACACAATAAAATACAAACAAAGCAAACTTTTGGGTTTGCTTTTTTTTTTTTTGGAAATATTAAATGAATTATTTCCTACTACTATTTTAAATTAAATAGTAGGAATTAATTTAACTAAAATCATGTTAAATTATCACAGGGGTCCACAAGAGAAAATGGAAACACATCACGTGAAGGCGCAAGTTAGCTAAAGGCAATGCATTTTTAAGAAGCTTACGCTTCTTCCGTGCAACTCATCGGCGCCACCGTCACCGCATCAGCGGTATTCATTTTCTTCATGTTCTGTTCATGATAAATTTGTCTTAATCTATCAATTTCTTTCTTCAATGCTTCTTGATGAGCTACAAAATTCACACGAAATTTTTTTAAATCAAACCGCGTTTATATTCAACTTTATATATACAATATAATGCTTTGATTCAAATGAACATCTTGCATCTAATTTAAATGCTAGACATGGCAAAGCACTCATTTGTTTACAACAATTAAATACTATGGTTACGTAGAGCCTTAAATAGACGTTAATTCTTTAATTTTGGCTAAACAAGTTAATTATGTCACTACATTATGGTTAATTATTCTTACTCAAAAGTAATGAGTGATAATTAGTGCATTAATCGTACACATAATTGTCTGCCTAAATTAAATCTTATTAGGTGAATTGATTGCTTTATGTGCTGTGGTTGACCAGGTGTACAACTTAATTAGTACAAACAATCATGAATTGCATGCATGTCGTTCGTTTCATAATATCAAGGTCACAATCAATATCGTCATTAGCATCAATATTGTTATTATCATCAATATCGATTCACCAGGAAAGAAACTGTTATACTTGTTAAAACTTTTAAAAATATCGTGATAAAAGGATGGAAAGAAGGTCTAAAATATATCTGAACTTTGATCGAAATTGTTGTAACAATATCGAATTTTGGAAAGGACTTTTTACCTCCTGCACTATTTAATAGTATATTTTAAAGGTATATATGTGCCCACGTGGACATCATAAATATTGCGTCATTATAAATAATAATGTGTCCACGTGGACACATATATACCTTTAAAATACACTATTAAATAGTGCAGGGGTAAAAGGTCCTCCATAAAATTTGGTATCGTAACAATAATTTCGGTCAAAGTTGAAATATTTTTCAGAACTTTTTCCCTAAAAGGATTATAGAAATTTGATGGTAGGTATTTGACCACATAGAATTTTTCAGTTCCTATAAAATCTATCACTAAAATACTCCTAGAGAGAGAAATGAAAACTATTTTTTTGCATACGAAATTTGTGAATAAGTGATTGTATGATAATAAGCGGTTTGGGTTTTTATTACTTACCATCTTTAAAAATCTTATCTTGAGCCAAAGCTGCAATTCGTTGCCTGAGTGCGCTATTATCAACGTTAAGAAGCAGCCTTTGATGGTCCAAAAATGCAACTCTTGGTGATAATGCTGATACTTCAGTCTGAAGGAGGAAAAAAAGTTAATTAGCATTAATTTTATTAATTACTCATTAATTAAAAGCACACGATTAATTAATTAATGAACAATTAGTTTTGAGTAATTAAATTATTACTGTATATTATAAACTTACTTGCAGAGTGGTTACACTTCTTTCCAGTTCTGAAATGTACTGTAACTTTCTAACTCTTGATCTCTGAGCTGATTGCCTGTTAGCTAATATTCTAAAAAAAAAACAAAAAAAAAACAATTAATTACTCTTATTAAATATTTCCTTAGTCTCATTTTATGTGAGGTAATTTGACTCGTCACAAAATTTAAGAAAGAAAATAAGACTTTCAAAACGTGTGACCCAAAATGAATGATAAAAATTTATGTGGCTGTAAATCATTACATTAAAGGTCAAATAGACAATTTATAATTAAATTATTACTTATATAAAAATAAGGTCATTCTTTTTTAAATTGACTAAAAAACAAAAAATCACATAAATTGAGACAGAAGGAGTAAAACTTTAAATAAATATAACTACAATTTGTTGAACATATTTTTTTAGTTTTCCATGGAGAGTACAATATCCACATTATTGGGTAAAATACTCTCTAACAAAGATAATTTTGTAGACTCAAATTTGAAACATCTAATTAATGATAAAGATAAAGGAGTATTACGAGCACGTTGAATGAATAATTGAACAATACCACTATTATCTTTCTAATCAAACCTTTTAGATGAGTTAATCACATAGTTTTAACATTTACATATGCAAAAGATTAATGATTTAATTAGCAATTAGGCCAGTCATAATTTCAATTAATTACCTCTTAATCCTCTTTGGATCCACAATAGAATTATTATCAGAAGAATCATTAACCGGATTTTTACTGGCCACCGGCGATTGATTATCACTATCATCTTCTCCGGGCTCATTCTTCGGCTGAACCACTTGATTAACCTCCAATCGGACCGGCGATTTCTGATCTTCATTATCACTGACTTGATCTGACGGCGTAGAAGGATTCGTACTCGACGGATTCGAACACGGCGCCGTAACAGCAAATGCAGCACCGGCACCGCTATCATCGGAAAACATAGTAGTAAGTTGCTCATCATCCAATTTATCGAATCCGTTATTCAACCCGTTTCCCCGGCATTGCTGAAGAAACGGAGCTTCGACGAATGCAATTGGATCGCTAACTGATCTCCGGTGAGAATTTCTCCGGGAGGAAGAGAAATCGAGGAAATCGTCGACCCAGGAATTAGTACTGTGGTGATTGGAGACGATTGTGGAGGAATTAGGCAATGGAGGCATGTTTTGAAAAGGCCAATTGTGTGCCATAGTAGGAACTTTAGGTGGTAGTTGAGCCATGCAATAATAAAATTTTGGTAAAAAGTTGAATTTTGTGTTCAAAGGAATTGAGGTTTTGGAGATGTAGAGAAGATGAAGAAAGTATATATAATAAGGTGTATTATGAGTAACATAGGTAAAGTTGGTAAAACTTTATTCCTATACTTGATATTCATATCATGTAAATAAATGCATGATATGATATGTGTCTATACATTAAAAAAAAAATGTAGTACTTGATTATTAATTGGCATGCATTATTATATCATTTAATCACTTAAATATCAACAACATATTCAGTGAAATTGTATAAATGTGGTCTACAAAGAGTAGGATATAGAGTGGTTGCTTTTGAAATATCCTCGATTCATGAGCAGTAAATCCAAGTACTACGTAGAAGTAACAAGAACACTAAAATAGTGCGACAATTGAAATATAATAAACAACGAATTTTGTTGGATGTCAAAAGCAAAAACTACAATTATGCGGCTAGTACAAAACAACACAATGCAGAACATATATGTAAGGAACTATTGTAACAACAACAACAAGGTGCGATCAGCAAAACACATGAATGGTTATATTAGATACCAAAAGCCAAATACTACATATGAATACGCTAATACTATGATCGACATGGTGCTCTATACTAGCACCAAGTCACATACATGAATAGACTAGTAATAAGATAACTCGTAACTGTCTACTAACTTTTTACTCTTATTCAAGACCTCCATATCCTATTATCTAAAGTTATGTCTTCGATAAATTATTTAATTTTGTATTTTTATTTGTATTTGGAGGGAGAGGAATAGTGAGTCACATGGGAAGGGATTAGGGACAGCTAGCAACAGCTGTGAAGAGAGGGAAATTAGTCTTTTCTCAACGGTTTATTAACTGGAGGAATCAGCAACCACGTGCCTAGCGATGTGACCCTTTTGACCTTTCCTCTTTTTATTTAAAGTAGTAGTAATAAAGTAAATTATTGTTATCATTTTAAACTCCACTCACAATATTTATATTAGAGTTTGATTAAATTATAATAATTCATATCAAAGCACACACTAGCAAGATAATTTCATATCAAAGATTCAAATTCGAAATTTAAAAAAACAAGATTTGATTTGACTTGTTTAAAGAATTTCATTTATATGGTTGATTTGGTGAAATAGTTGAACCCTTGCCATAACCATTTACACAATTTTTGTAAATAAAATAAGGGACTCAAAATGAATGGTATAGGAAGGAGAAATCCTTACAAATTGGATAAATAAAATTAAAATAAAAGGTATAGTGGGGGTATGTAGGGAAGATGAGTTTGTGGAAAAATAAAAAAGTAGGATATTAGAATCATGTCTTCTTCTTTCCCCCATGTGAACTGTTTGTAATAGTTATACCCCTATCTTCCTCTTTCTTTTGTCCCAAATCACACTCACATGGAGGCTATGTGAATGTCCCTTTTGGGAAGAAAAATAAAAGAAGAAAGACCTAGCCCACCTCTTGTCTTTTTTTTATATATTATTCTATCCAAAGGCGTATCCAAGGAGGGGTCACCGGGTTCATGTGAACCCATGCTTTTCTCCCGAGATCATATATAGTAGTGTTATATTTTTGAAAAATAATGAAATATAGATGTGTGAACCCATATTCGGAGTATCATATAATGCGATGATGACTGAGTGCACCTCTCTACGTGAGGTTAGAAATTTGAATTTTATATTCATCTTGTTTTATTTTTCTTTGTAAAATTAGATAACACCCCTCTAAATGATTATTGGTAACACTTTTGACATTTTAATTAGTTTTGGACCTATAATATTAATAATTTTAACGGTTTTCAGTAATAAGAACCTAAATGTCCAACCGATCAAATTTATATTTTAGATCAACTTTTTTGTAATAATACACCCATCGTCCCGAAATCCTGGATACGCCTCTGATTCTATCTCATGTTCGATATTCATTTTGAGGTTAGGTAACTACAAGTTCATGTCGTGAAGTTTCATATTCAGGATAAATTTTTCTTAATATTCTCAAATGGAGATAATTGTTTAAGGACAGAGGATAGGGTTATAGAGATACTCCATATAGCCTTTGGTGGTGGACCAAAACCCTCCTTTTGTTTCATCAGATTGTTTTGAAATTTGATTAATTTGAATCTGTATGATGAAGTTTCACACTTTGAGGGTATATATATGTCTTTCGCTACTAATTAAAAATGGAAATTCTTCACGAAACATATTGAAAATCAGATAAAATTTAATTCGTTGATAATATTTTTGATACATTTCTGCATCCATCAAAAATTCATATTTTTAATAATGTGTATCGAAAACACTTCACATTCAAAATTTAGATACGCAATATCTGGTCTATAATTAGAGGGTACTCCCCTATAAAACCTTTGGTGGTCCAATACACCCCACCTCTAACATTAATAAAAGACTTCAACCAAATCCCTAACTATATAGTTTAATTCTTTTGGTAGTTTCCTTGCACCATCGCCCTATATGCATTTATTATCAACGATTCTTTTTCTTTTCTTAGTAATAAAAAAAAATTATTTTTTTTAAAAGAGAAATAAATAATAAGGGAGACACTAATAATGATTAGTGATTAGTTCTAAAGGCATGTTAAATAGCTCTGTCACGCAGAAAACTTGTCTACTGCATGTGCCTACTTACTATATGTCTATTTCAATATAATATTTAGTATTATTATCTTCTGTTTTTGTAAAGTTTGAGATCGTTGATTTATTATTCTATTTATAATTTTGATTCCCTCTTTGTCATGCATTAATTAACAATAATAATTGTATAAAAAACAAACCAGCCCCTTGTTCAAGTTAACTTGAATATGACGTCTTAAATCAATTTACTCTCTTTTCCATCCTTTTTATTCTTGTTTTTGAGTAAAATATTAGAAGGGGAGCATTGAAGTAATGAAAGTTTATCTTAATGTAATATATATGTCACGATACGAAAGGCTATCTTTTTATGCTATATCGTGAGTTCGACCAATACAACCAATTAATAATTGTATATTATCTTAGGATGCGATTTTGTTCTGAAACCTATTAATACGAAATACTTTGTGCTATCTTTTTAGAGAGTAAACAATTAGTCTTGGAGCATGTTCTTGATTTTAAGTTCACGACTTTTTATATTCGAACGCGGTTAATTTAGAATCTTGAGGGATTATTTCCTTTCCACTAAATTCATATTATATTTCATTATGGTGTTAAAATATGATATTTCAAAAATAGAAGATAAAATATCTACCGCCAAGATTTGTGAAAGAACAATAAAGAATTCTCTAATTTTAATAAGAAGTTTAGAATTTAAGTTGAGCTCTGATTTTTTTTTTAAAGACTATAATCTTTCATAATGGACTTTTTATGACAAGAACTTAAATTAATCAGATCGATCAATTTCAAACACCAATGATTACACATAGATTTATAAATGAAAAAATATTGGCATATTTAATAAAAGAAATAATGGTTAAAAGTTTCCCTAAACTATCTCCTTTTTACTAATTTCATATTTCAATTATTGGATTTTTCTGCTACCCCATATATTATAACTTTCAAGGTTAAAACCCCCTTCAACTCAATATTTGTTAATGTGTGTAGTATTTCATACTCATAGATACCTAAAATGTGTTAACTAACACGTTATGTGTCATTTGAACTTAGTTATATATATTTTTTATAGCTCTGATGTCCAAGTTAACTTGCATGCATCTTAACTAGCTCTACAAGATACATTTCAATTATTTAAACTTAAAATTAACACATAGAACTCCAAACAATTACTATTTCGTAAGTTTCATACTTTGAATGATGATGGAACTAATATAACAAAGATTTAAAGTTTTTTTTTAAAAAAAAGAGATAGTTAGATCATGACAATCCAAGGAGATTAGCATGTGTAATCCAGAAAGAAATACCATTTTTGTTAAATAAGCAACAAAGATTCTTTTGGCTAATATATTTTAGTTAATTAATAATTAATGTTCCTCACGATAATTGTCTTTAAAAAATTTAAAAAAAATTCTAAAATTTTGGATTGGTGAAGATCCCAAGAAAATTCTCAAAGAGGGGTCCGTACATGAAAATAGTATAGGCCATAGGACACAAAAGTAGCATTATTGCACGTGGGAGGAGCCAGCAGGACCCTACTTGTTCATTTCAATCACAAATTATATACCTAAATGAAAAGTTCCCAAAAGTTGAAGGACCATTCCGACAATTAACTTTTTTGTTGAGGGGACACACAAAAACCAAAGGGTGGTAAATGTATATATAATAAAAGAGTGGGTCCTATTTTAGCATAATTTCATCAACTTATGGGGAGACAAATGTAATACACCAACTCAAGTGTTTTTTTGGATATGTGATTTTAGGTTGATCATGAGATGAAATCTTATATTCTTCGAAAATCATGATTTGAGAATTTCATATTATGATTTGAAAATTTTCAAATACATAAATTGATCCACAAGTTTATATTTTGTTAAAACAATCTCACATTTATATCTACTGGCCATTATTTCATATGTTAAATAAAATTTATAATCATATCATTACTTTTTAAAATTTATTATTATCACCAACATAAAATTTATTATTACTTTAAATCAATTCCTACTTTATCATTCATATTCATCAAATTCATTATATTTTATCAAATTTAATAATCAACCAAATTTATTACTACTACTTTAATGTTTAATAAAAAAAAATAGTTTTTTTCATCTATATTGAGTGAACAAGACGGACCACAATGGCTTTGTAATAATTTATTATGCAATTCTACAATTTTTTGTTTATTTGGTAAGATTGAATAAATAATTGAGACTATTGTAATAGTTTTACAATTTATGAGTTTCTTATGTTTTTTAAAAAAATATACAACAGAAAAACTTCCAAATCATATGTCTAAACAAAACTTTAAATTCATTTCATAATTTCATATAAACTTATATAAAAAGTTGTAAATTAGCTGACATAAGCATTTACTAGAGGTCAAGTATATACCAATTGTTACACAAAAGTAATTAAATGTCATTTTTATTTAACTCTAATTTGCATTTGATAAGCATAAAATTTTGAGAGTTTTGTTTCTTTTATACAACGTACAATCAATTTGATTTCACTTCCCAAAAAGTTATTTACAATTAATTAAAAGTTGAGTGTGATTATTATTTGAAACTATGATACAATAAATATACATCTCCTATGTGTAAAAAAAGTTCTACAATCAAATATTTATCCAATCTGAGTACAACTGCAAGTGCACACTTACATGAAGCTTCAGTTGCAACAATCCCAACAACAATATGCAAGCTAGTATAATTCTGTAGTGATGTTTGAATTCACTGCCACCAATATGACATCAAAAAAGGGAAATTAACATAAAAAAAATAACAAAAAACAGACTAAGTAAACTTGTGAGAGAGAGCTTTTAAGAGACTTGTTATGCCAGATGGAGAGAACTAAGTAGCAGAAAAGATAACTGATTATTCTGTAAAACAAACTACACGCTTAGAATTTTTAAATCTCCTTAACAAAAACAACTTCTGGTGAGATTTTCATGTTTGGCATTCTATGGAGGTTTGAATTTGCTGCCACCAACATGACATCAGAAGAGGGAGAACTAAAGGTCATTTGAAATTATGACATCAGAGATACAAAAATAGAGACCAAGTAAATGCTTCATTATAAGCTAATAAAGCCATTAAGTCCTGCGACATAGATCCAACTTTAAGACAAGTACATAATGAGGGGCTTAAAGAGTGTTAATGCCAGATTGTAACACAATGAAATGAATGAGCAATTACAACAAGCAATCTGAGCCTAAAGATTACTGTGACTTACCTGCTCTATTTTACTTTGAAGCATCGTTGTATTCTACTTTGAAGCAACGATGCTTGTGACGGCCAAATGAAAAAGCACAGTTACCAAATCATAAGTTAGACAACGTACAAGATCCAATTAAATCATTTTACAAGACAAAACATGAAAGATAGTCAACAAACAAAACAATAATCTATACTGAATTAAGAATTTATTTATTATGTTGTTTTGTTCAATTAATTCATATTTTGTAACTGTGTAAATAACTAATGATTTTTTTATATTTGAAACAGAAAACAACAGACATGCAGCACCAAGGCTGCCAGGCATCCCAACCTGCATCAAAGAAAAAGAAGGGCAAAAGAAGGCCAGAAAGATGATTTAGGAAAGAAATTGAAGAGTTTTTTTTATCACTTTTGGATCATGAAAGAATCAAGGTAAATAAGAGGTCTAAAACAGTTTAATTTTTTGGATAATTAACCTATCACTTCAAAGTTTAATATATTGGTTTGATAAATCTTTAGTATTAGAGTCTTTGGATGTGTGGTCTGGTGCTTGTTGAGCTGTGATGGAATTCTGCATTATTGCTATGATGCCATAGTTCCCATGCTCGTGAATGCTCTGAATAGTTGAAGTGTCTTACCAAATTATTCGTTTTCATGTCTTCTAGTTCACTATTAAGCGCCTTTATGTTCATAAAGACAAATTAGAGCGTCTCTCTTTTACATTTATGTTTAGTTAATATCCTTAGATTAGCTTTTATAAAATCATATAAGTAGAAATATATTCCAATATAATGTTATTCTAAATGGAAAATATGTTTGTAACTATAGAATATTTATAATCTCTCTTATTCTAAATGGACGTATTTTGTATTTACGAAATATATCTGTATTTTATATAAATTATTATAATGTCTTTTATAGTTCTTAAAAAATACTACTTTTGTTACTTGTTAGGAATAAAAGTTATATTTCCACTACGGCCAGTTAAGTGTAATGTTTAAATTCATATTTATATATATACTAGATTAGGGGTATATATTACTTGAATTATAGTTTATTCAATTCAAGCATCACTTCTTTGAATAAATAACCAGTTATATCTACCTCTACATAAACCCTTCAATAATTAAGCGAACTTATAATAGTTTGTTTGGTCAAACTTTTGAAAGAATGAGCTTTTTTTTTCAAATATTTTAGAAAAGCAAGATGTTTGATCAAATTTATGGGACAAAATAAATCCTCTTAAAGTAGAGTAGTTATTTTTCAGAAGCTAAAAACATAAAAGCAAATTCCAAAATCATTATTTTTTGAAAAATAGTTTTAAGAAAAGTACACTTTATAAGAAGCACTTTTAAAATTTATAAGCCAAACACAAACTTCTCACCAAAAATATTTTCTTAAATAATACTTCCCAAAATAGTTGATCTAAAAACTTGACCAAACAGACTATGATTTTTCTATCCGATATATATGGCTACTTCACTTTTCAAAATGCTTATTTTAGAAAAATACGGTGTTTGATCAAAATTTTGAAAGGAAATAAATGCTTCTGTAGAGAGAAAAATACACTTTAGAAGCATTAGGAAAAAAATCGTCAAAAACTAATTGCTATTCAAAAGTAATTTTAAAATTAATTAACCAAACACAAACAACCTCTTACCAAAAAACAAAAACCTTTTAAAATAGTTGATTTTAGAAACTTGACGGAACAAACTATTATTTTCTACTTTACTATATAAACAACTTGAGCCGATGATCTATCAGAAACAATCTATCAACCATTCATTCACAAGGTAGGAGTAAGACTACGTACAGTTAAGTTGAGGTTGATGTACAACCTACATTCCTCCCTGCAACACAAGATATCAACAGAACACATAGATACAACGAACATGCAAGATTTAACAACAAACATGCAAGATTGAACAAGAAGTACAAGTCTGTACAACTTGATGTTTTACAGATTTAAGGTTAAGGTTCAACAGGTAAATGTTTTCGAGAGATGGACTGCTGCGCAAAGTATATACAAGTTTATAATACAGTTTCAGCAACAACTCCACATCTCAGAGGTTTAAATATTATATGGCAACATTAGCCGCCTCCTGTAGTCACCACTTCCTTGTCCTTCTTCTCAGTAGACAAGGCTGCAGATTTGCAGATCGCGCAGCTGTTCTTCACACCCAGCCATTTCTTCACGCATTCCTCGTGGTACTCATGGCCACAATTGAGAATGCCGATCTTCTCCCCATCCTTGAAGTCAGCCTGCAATAACGCGTGTAAATATGAAGCCATTAGAGCTATCTCAAAGAAACAAAAAATAAGATGCAAAGTTCAAAGAAGAAAGAAAATCACAACATAGAGGCCGCGGTGAGATTGTGCGTGATAAGGAAACCTTATAAAGATTCATGACAATGTTTTGATGAATTTAAGACTTAGGAAGAAAATGGAAATATAAACATTACGTAGAGTGTAAGTCAGCGAAGGAGTAATACCTGGCATATCACACAGACAGTTTTCTGGTCTTGATCAGATGCAACATTTTCCAGAGGGCTAGGAGTCTCGGTAGACAAAAATATTCTCGTTTTCAAATTGGCAACGATGATATCCTCGGACAAACCAATTGACACATTGCCAATTCGCTCCCCCAATGCAAGAAGCTCCTGGATAGATATTTGATATTGCAGGATAAGTTTGCCGAAAATATCAAACATGCAAATATGAAATAACCTACAATTGCACTTACCTCATACGTCATGCGATCCACGTCCAATCGCATATCTCTGTGCTGATCAACAACATGCATTCCACGAAATCTTGGAACACCCAGCATTGACACTCCCTAGTAAAATCACAAAGAAAGAGATACAACATCCAATCCCATTACTTCAACTGCACGAAACTGCACTACGATAAAGATAGCAAGAAGAACAATTCAAATGCAATAAATTTTACATCTTGTGGCAAAACTCTTACATTACGGAGGTTGTGGTGGCTAGCATTTGTTCCATGCATCATGAATTCCCTTTGATGAGGTCTGTACATTCTAAAGCCAGACGGAAGCAAGGGTCCCATATTGGACGAACTAAGTTGTAGTTGTCTGCCTGGAGATGCTGTCATCTGAGGATAGGAGCTCATTGTGTGGCCTGCCATAGTTTGCATATTAGGTGGCAGATGATGATGGTACTGCGGTGGTCCTTGAGGAATGGGTGGATACATGAAACCAGTCAAACCCCCATTGCTGGAAGGTACTTGATAACCTCGCATAGCCATGTTTCCAGCACCTATTACATAGCCTCCGGCACCAACTAAAGTAAATAGAAAGATGCAATCAGTTAATATGTTATTCTGACACTTAGAATAAAGATCACAAATTGCTGTTGCTAATTTGACGAAAGAGAAAAACAAAGGCTTTCCTGGATTATTAGAAAATGAAATGAAATAACCATTAGGTAATAAACATGGAAAAAAGGAGATGTATGCCACATAAAATGTGAAGATGCAAAAGGAAAGAATAAGATGTGTTTCAAGTGGATTGTCGCTTTTAAATTTGTAAGAAGAAAGGACAGCTGACATATGCATTGCTCAACTTGGCAGCATGCTAATAGCTCATAAGAAAACAAAATTTAGAAGAACAAAAAGATTAAGTACGCTAAATAGACACTCAAAATTCATAAATGTAAATTAAAACAAGAAGAGTAGTTACCGGGAGGATAGGTTAAAGTAGCAGCCTGACTCCAGGCCCAAGATTGAGCTGCACTACCGCTACTATTGAAAGGCATGTTCAGCCAAGCATTTCCAGGAAACTGATAGGCTTGGCCTACATAGTTTCCTTGAAGCAGATGATTATTGTTATTTTGCAATACAGTATCTGGACCACTAGCAAATCTGCTCCCACTTCTCTGTACTCCATTTTCAAGGAGTGGTGCTGAGCCACTCCCACCATGCTCGCGTGATACAGAATCATCTGTAGTGCCTGAGACTGGAAGCCCATCACGTAACCCATGATTTGCTAGAACTGGCGAATCCATAGTTGCAGATGCAGCACCATTTTCAAGTAGTGCTGCTGAGTCACTCCCTCCATGCTCGCGTGACACAGAATCATCTGCAGTGCCTGAGACTGGAAGCCCATCACGTAACCCATGATTTGCTAGAACTGGCGAATCCATAGTTGCAGATGCAGCACCATTTTCAAGGAGTGGTGCTGAGTCACTCCCTCCATCCTCGCTTGACACAGAATCATCTGTAGTGCCTGAGACTGGAAGCCCATCACATAACCCATGATTTGCTGGAACTGGCAAATCCATAGTTTCAGATGTAGTACCATTTTCAAGGAGTGGTGCTGAGTCACTCCCTCCATGCTCGTATGATACAGAATCATTCGAAGAAACATCAGATTCATTTGCTGTTGTGATGACGGGAGCAGCGGAAGTACTAGGCCCTGCCAGAGCAGAATGATGCTGAAGATTTCCAGAGTTGCCTGCAACATTCTTTTTCTTAGATGACCCTCTGGTACTGTCCATACGAGGATCGTTCCTACCTAAGTTATCTGCATTATTTCCGATGCTGCCCTGAGTGCTTGAGACTGGAAGCCTATTACGTAACCCATGATTTGCTGGAACTGGAGAAGTCCTCAATGCAGCTGGAGCTGCCACATAAGGGTAAAAGTAATTTGATGGTGGTGCAAACCCTGCGCCAGCATTGGTGAGATGATGCCACTGTTGAATCCCATTGGCCGGTGGCATCCCATAAATTAGAGCACCCTCTTGATGGCCTGGTAGATGGGGCGCATAGAAATTACCAAGGCTTCCTGGAGCTGGCACAGTGGTGTTAACATTTGGATGCGGAAAAGCTGTAAAGCTCCCATACGTCATACAAGGCTCTGGATAAATATACGCTTGACTCCGCTGATCTGCTCCCAAAGTCATAAAGTGATTACTGTGGGGCGTATTCCTTTCCCCCATGATATCGAGTAGAATCTTGTGGATAATATCTGGTCAGAGAAGAATAAACCGTCATGCAAAACTACATGCCAATACATGCATTAAGAGATCACATAAACTCAATAACTGCCAGCTGATATGATACCAATTTAATTAAACTTAAAGTTCAATGCTAATATGTAAATTTTTCTTGGCATTCATCTCAAAAGGCACACTTCAAAGTAACTGTAAAGTTAACAAGATCCCATTCAAAAGTTTTAGGATTATCCTCTTAAATTCAGAAGTTTATTTTTAGGATTATCCTCTTAAATTCAGAAGTTTACTTACGTAACACAAACCATCATAGACATTCACCATGCAACAATAGAACCCAAGCATAAATTGTTTTCTTGATATGCAGTTGTTACATTAGGAAAAGAGTAACCAAACCATGCAGAAAGAGAAGTGGGAATTAGACAAAGCGAATATGGCACGTGAATAGACAGCAAGCTACTATTACGGCACTAAGAACAGCGAGTTCACTAGCCATGAAAGGTGTGAGAAATATATGGGAAAAATAATATTGAATTGTGTATCTAAATTGTTACATTGAGACCCTATTTATAGACAATACATATACATTGAAATCCTTTTCTAACTAGGATTCCTATTCCTATTCTTCTTCCTATTCTAAGTAGGAATATATACATATTTCTATTCTAACACTCCCCCTCAAGCTGGTGCATACAAATCATATGTACCTAGCTTGTTACAGATGTAATTAATACGAAGACTTGTGAGGGACTTGGTGAAGATATCTGCAAGTTGATCATTTGACTTCACAAATTTCGTAACAATATCTCCTGAGAGT